>JAOTQG010128444.1:0-10053 GCA_025631175.1 Iris virginica
GGGTACAGTAAGTTGGTAAACATTAAAGCTCTGAAAAATGTGGGCTGTGAGGGGGCAGGAGCTTTAATGGTTTCTCTCAATGGTGTCTCTCTGTTCTTCAATGTGTATATGCAGATACTCAGCAAAAGACCACACATCCTTCTTCAAATTTTCTTCAATTTATAGGGATGAAGGAAGTATCCGTTGGACTGCTTTCTTCTCCTCCAAGGCTCTGCAGTTGACTAATTTAGCAGGAGCAATAAATGCCTTCTTTGTCTTGGAGTGATAGGTTAGAGTGCCTATGATAATCTTTGGATTTCGAGCACTTTGATCTTATCAAACAATGCCTGCACGTGCTACAAAAAGAATGTCTGTTAGCCTTGGATTCTGTTTTAAGCATAAAGGTTTTTAACCAATTTTGGCTAACAATAAATGATATCTCAAAGTTTACAATGAATTGCAAAATATAAAGTTGAGATATTCAAACGATCATTCTGTAGCATTTGACATTCAAACAAAGCTTGCTTGATGAGGCTGTTCTGTCCAACGAGCTTCTGTGAAGCTGAAGCTTTAGCCCAGAGCTTGTGATAGCTATAAAGCTATCAGCTCTGTGCTAAGGGGAGTTCCTGCGATTTGTTAGAATAGAACAGAGAGAGACATTTAAGATAATTATCAAACTTACTGAATAGATTACTAAGCTAATCATGTATGAATATGAGGGCACAATAGATCTGAGCTAAGTAAGAGTTTGGGATGGACTTAAGCAAATTTTAGAGTTTGATCAACATTTTTAATATAATGTATTACTATACTTTAATTTATAAAGTTAATATTTAAACAATTATGCATAAAATTACAATATATAAACTAGTGATCTTGTGAATTCTTTTGCTAGTACTCCTCTCATCCAAAAGAGTTCCTTTTATTTTGATATTTTTGGATAGCAAAATTTAATTTTGATCAACTAATTACAGAAAATTAACTAATATTACGAAATTATAAAGAATAGTTATTGAAACATTATTAGATAATTTTTTTTTTTACAATTTCATAAAAAGTATATTTCTTTTTTAATTGGGCCAACTTCATAAATGGTCTCTCAAACTTTACGATTTCTGCAATTAGTCCCTTTACTTTGGACTTGGCCAATTTTGGTCCAAGTTTGAAAAAAAGGGACGATTTTGGTCCCTGCCGTCAATTGACCGTCAATTTGGCTGTTAAGTGTCAATTTGGCTGTTAATTTTGCCTTTTAAAATTTTAAAAATTACTGATAGTGATGGATAGAAGTGTCAATTTGGCTGTCAATTTGATGTGATGTCATGTTTAATAAGATATAAATGTGATTATATGCATACGTAAAAAAATATAGGTAGAAGTGATAAAAATTTGTTTTTTTAAATTTAACGCGTAAACGTTATTTTTTTAGTTATTTTTCAAATGAAAATTCAAAAGACTCACTTTCAAAATGCATCCATAATGATGTGCGAGTGTGGTGGGAGTAGTGAGGGGATGGAAAGTAAGAGAGCGAGGTAGGGGAAATAGTTGGGAGGTGGTGGTGGTCCTGGTGGAGAAAGGGAAGGCAGTAGGGGAGTGAGAGAAGAAGAAATTATTACCCGCCGTTCATGTACTATTAAATATTAATTAAAATTACTAGTAATTAATTAAATTTATAATAAATAATTAAGCATTATAAAAAAAAAGTTCAAAATGATTCATGGAGAACATCTTTTCGGGGAGGAATTGAATGTAGTGCAGTGTATATCTGTATCATGCACACGTGTATATGTATATATATATATATATATATATATAATTAGGAGTGAGAAAAATTTGTAACACAGCAAATTAAGAAAGCCAAATATGAAAAATAAAAAATATTGCTCTCTCTCCTCATCATGATCCCATTATTCCTCCTCCTCCTCCTCCTCCTTCTGATCATTCTCCTTGATCTCCTCCCTAGTTTGGTTGTTATACTGGTGAAGGTCATGAGTGCAACTAATTATTTTTCTTTGTTGGCAGCTCTTTTAGTAGCAGTGTTTGGTGTGGTTTTGTTCCACTTGTTCAACACATTTTGGTTGAAACCTCAAAGGCTGAGATGGAAGCTTCAAAGACAAGGCATCAAAGGTCCAAAACCTTCTCTTCTTTATGGCAATGTTCCTGAGATGCACCAGATTCAATCTTCTGCAGCTGCTGCTGCTCCTCCTTCTACTTCTTCTTCTTCAAGCTTTGGAGAGTTCATAGCTCATGATTACACTTCTACCCTCTTCCCCTACTTTGAGCAATGGAGAAAACAGTATGGTAATTAATATTCAACACTACTCCTACTCCTACTCCTACTCCTACTCCTACTACACACAGTACACTCTCTCACTACTTTTTCTCACTCTAATCACTAATTTCTCTCCTTTTAGTGTACCACTAATTTTTCTTACGTATCAAAACATTTTTTTGTTAATTAATAATAAAATTTAAAAAAAAAAAAAAAACACACTCATTTTGAAATGCATGAATTTTTGGTACTTATTATCTGCATTAATAAAATTAATTTTTCTTTCTTTAATTTTATTCTTCATGTCCAAGCAAAACATGCATGTCAGTACGTTAGCCTCTCTTAACGGACGTTTAGTTTTTGGCGTCCCTTAATTAGTGAAATCTATCATTTCCTATGTTTACTTTTGGATGGGGTTTCTATATTTTTTTTCTTTTGCCTTCTTAATTATTTCTTCCTACAGATTCAACCAAACAGAGTTATTCCTTCCAAAATAAATTTTGCCCTGGATAAGAACAAAAAACGTCGCTCATTTTCTATCCGCTTGTTTATATTGTTTTGAAAATGTTATGAAAGAAAGTAAGATACTCCATAATAAAAGAACTTTAAAAGTGATCAAGTCAAATGTGGTGTGCGCTCCATAGACAAAAGGGATATTCCTCTTTGTTAGCTAGGAAATAAAACTGATTACTCAGTTTTTGGAGGGGATTAATTATAGTAATTTGATAATCTTGAGTACAAAGTAAGTAGTGTAACAAGTCAAGGGGGGGTCAAACCTGTAGGGTTGCAATTTGGTGGGATGGGGTTAGGGGGAAAATTACAAAAGGCAAGAGAGATGAGTGTTGTTTTGTTTTTGTAGTACATGACAGAGATGTGGGCATGATCTGGAATGCTCTAGATTCAATATACTTACATATGATTAATAATTTATATTTAATTTCATATAAAGACACACAGTTTATATACTCCATAGAAATGATTGGGGTGTTGAAGTAACAGCTAGCACATCAATTGACATGCACAATTTTACCTCATTCATGTAGTGGCATAGTGCAATATCTTGGTTGGAGTGTGCACATGCTATAAAGTTCATTTTAGCAATTTAAGCCATTTTTATAAGCAAAATGCCTATTCACATTATATATTGAGGTGTCGGACGCGGGAAAAAATTGTTACCGCTATGTCATAATGGTGACGTGAGGTGATTTATATCGCTTAATAAATTTCCTTTTTCTCGTGTT
Organism: Iris virginica; assembly: GCA_025631175.1. Classification (NCBI taxonomy): domain Eukaryota; kingdom Viridiplantae; phylum Streptophyta; class Magnoliopsida; order Asparagales; family Iridaceae; genus Iris; species Iris virginica. Next base: position 3,490 of record JAOTQG010128444.1, read on the forward strand.
AATAAGATTAATGGCATTGGCTGGTGATCAAAATCAAAGGAGTTGTGTAAGATTTGGCTGGTGATGAAATAAATGGTTATGGAGTAGAAGTACAATGTATGTTTCCTGGATGATGGTGAATGGTCATCAGAAATGGGGACTAACACTGTGTTCTACTTTAGGAGAACCCCACATTTGATAAGAGAGCATGCATCCAGATTTCCAGAAAGAGTCTCCCATCCAAATCACAATGCAAATATTGGAGTATTACTTTAAAGAATGGCTAGGTACAGTGAATTTAGATGGACCTGTTACATTATTTTTGTACCATTTGGGTCTCTAAAGTCCAACACTTTTGTAATTCATCATAAGATTGGTATTGGAATCAATAATGTTGTTGCATAAGGAAGGACATACTTTCCTGTAATGGGTCCTTGGCTAAGAACTAGGAGATCAAACTTTTGCTTTCAAGGGGACAATAACATGTGTGTAAATGTTCATGGTCCCAAAACCTAGTTGCTAAACCAGCTGAATAAGGTTATCTGTTACTTGAAGACGAAGAAGAGATTCGTAGAAATTATGCAATCAATCGCGCCTTTGAACTGAGTGTTTGATTGTTGATCACTGAGCGGGTGCCTCCTTTGTGGTGTTGTTAAAGCATGATATACATATAAATGTGACTCTCTTTAATAGCTTAAGCTTTTAGGAGTTGACCCTCTATTACAAAGTGCACATATATTGGCACAATTTGCACTCGTGTCATGTGTAAGCTCATGAATGGAGATAGTGTCTTATCTTGTCTAAAGAAGTTAATAGCTAGCCCATTTGTTATGCATGTATTTCATATAATTGCAAATGTCTCAAAATAGTTCATGGGAATGGAGTGTAATTCAAAAGTTACATAGCAATCTTTCAACTGTGAAAGCTCAAATTAGGTGTTATAGCTGAAAACAAAGTGTTTGGATGCAGGTCCAGTATATACATATTCAACAGGGAATAAGCAACACTTGTATGTGAATGACCCTGAACTAGTTAAGGAAATGAACCAATCTATCACATCCGGGTTAGGCAAACCTACTTACCTTACCAGAAGACTCGCACCTCTGCTTGGCAATGGCATTTTGAGGTCTAACGGTCATGTTTGGGCACAGCAGAGGAAGATTGTTGCACCTGAATTCTTTGTGGACAAGGTCAAGGTAATTGAAATTGAGCATGCTGCTCATTTTGCTGCTTGTAATTTGTGCATTAGATTAGATGTATTGGTGCAACTCTTACTCTACAGAAATGTGAAGGGAAGTATGAAGGAAGGTTTGGCTTATTTGGCAGGATATGGTGGGGCTGATGCTAGAGTCGACCCAACCGCTGGTGAAGAAATGGGAAGCGTGCATTGATGCTCAAGGTGGAATAATGGCAGAGATCAAAGTTGGAGAGGATTTGAGGAGTCTCTCAGCAGATGTGATTGCCAGGACTTGTTTTGGAAGCTCTTTCTTCAAAGGCAAGGGCATTTTCTCAAAGCTTAGAACTCTTCAAGAAACCATATCGCGTGGAAGCATGCTTTTTGGTCTTCCTAAGTTTGGGTATGTGGAACTTTAACTTTTTCAATTAATGTTGCACCAACATAAATTCATTTCATTTCCTTGAACCGTCTCATATCTAAAGGTTAGGAGAAATACAATCCCTCTAAAGGTCAATGACCTGTGAGTGTAATTCTTAATCTTGACTATATCTTCACATAATGGCGAGCCTTGATGATCACTAGCCCCCCAATGGCGCTTGCGGAGCATCAAGTTTGAGACTACCAAAACCATGGTCATATCACATAACTTTGTGCAGGATGCCCTAGAGTCTATATACATTTGGCTCTTACAATGTGTATATGATTTTCTTATGTATATGAAAAATGTCAGATTTCTCACAACTCCACATCAAAAGGCGATAAAGAGTCTGGAAAAGGAGATAGAATATTTGATATGGGAGACAGTAAAAGAGCGCAAGGAGGCATCATCATCTGGGAAAGATCTACTGCAGAAAATATTAGAGGAGACCATGAATGACCATACTCTAGGCAAAAATTCATCGAAGAAGTTCATAGTTGATAACTGTAAAAACATCTATTTTGCTGGACACGAGTCTACTAGTGCTGCTGCTTCATGGTGCTTGATGCTACTAGCGCTATATCCAGAGTGGCAAGCTCGCATCAGGGAGGAGATGTCTCAAGCAAGCTCTAATGGAGTACTTGATTCAGATTCACTCCCCAAAATGAAAACGGTACTATCTAAGCGTTTGATTAACACAATTTTCTTCCATTTTAGTTGCACTCACTAATTTACGACATTGTTTTCAGAACTTCCACCATATGCTTATTCACTCTCTCTCTTACTTGGGTTATATTTTCATATAAGCAGGTAACAATGGTGATTCAAGAAGTGATGAGGTTATACCCTCCGGCAGCATTTGTGTCAAGAGAGGCACTCGTGGACACTCAAATTGGACACATTGTTGTTCCAAAAGGTGTATGCATTTGGAGTTTAATTCCTACATTGCATCGTGATCCTAAGATTTGGGGACCAGACGCGAATGAATTTAGACCTGATAGGTTTATTAATGGGGTTTCTAATGCATGCAAAGTTCCTCAGGCGTATGTTCCCTTTGGTCTAGGTCCTCGGCTGTGCTTAGGCCGGAACCTTGCCATGGTTCAACTCAAAGTTGTTATCTCACTTATCATCTCCAAGTTCACTTTCTCCCTGTCCCCAAGCTATCAACATGACCCTGCTTATAGAATGATTGTAGAACCAGGGCACGGTGTAATTATACTCATCCAAAGATGTACACAATAAATGTACAATTCCAAGAATACTTCTACTCTTGGTTATTGCTTAGCAGGAAAAGAGAGCATCCTTAACGTCAATAAACCTCTGTGTTTTACATACATATATGTATATATAACAGTTCATGCTAGAAAATGTGTATGCTAAATTTCTTTGTATGATAATATTGTGTACATAAAACAACCCTTATCGGATCCTGAAATGATAAGATCCTTCTTGTGCACTGGGATGCAGGCTATAATATTCATGAAACTCTTTACAGGCTATAATATTGATATTTCAGTGCATGTCGGATGAAGGTCATAATCACAAACCTTACACGAGAATGCCCAAAACCTCCCACGCTTCCTGCAGAAATCACAGACATATGCTTTTGCCAGGTCCAGTTTAAGAACATGCTCATGCTTTGAGTCACTTACTTGCTGAGGCATTAGTTCTCCTTCTTTTCTCAACCATGCTTCTATCTCGGCAATCCTCTCTTCGGTAAATGGGAATCCCATAGCACCATACGACGAAATCAAGGCCTTTCCTTTTCCACTAATGACCCTCCCATCTGGTCCTAGAAGGACCAAGGCTGGAATGCCTTTGATTTCAAATATCCTACACAGGTCTTGCCTCCCCCTGTCCTCATAGGGGATTGCTAACCAGGGCATTTTACTTACGCTAAGCTCAAACTCGTTAGGGTTCTTATCTGTTGATACAAAGACTATTTCGAGTTCTTGATTCTTGCTGATGATCTCATTGTACGCTTCTTTGAGTTGCGTAGTGAAGTTATGACAAGGTGGACTCCAGTTTGCGCCAAAGTACAGGCCTACCGTCTTGCCAACAAGTTGTGATGCCCTTACCTGCAAAAGCTTGAACATGGCAAAATAGCATCACATTTCTGGACTTGAGAACCAACATGTTTTGTTGTTATAACTAGCTTTTCTCGTGTGTTACATTTGCCGTAGATTTGTTGCAGGGGTTTGAAATTGACAAACATAGCTACCACTGTTTGGACGAGAGATCAGAAACATTTTATAGCTATTCATTTCAAGTTACATTACTCGCATAGTTATTACCTCTCCACCATTACAGGAAATGAGGGAATGCTTTTCTCCATGGGCGAAAAGTTCATCCAAAGTTCCACCTTGACGCTTGGCTTCATCTAAAGCCTTCAACTCCTCTTGCCTCTTCTTAGTGAAAGGATAAGCATCCACACCATAGTCCTCGATCAACCCAACAGCGTCTTTTTCAATCAACTTCCCACCGGCACCCAACGGTATAAAAGAGGGAATGCGACCAACATGGTAGAAATTGCTCAGTGTCTTCTGCAGATTATCATCAAATGGAACTGCAAGCCATGGCATGGAGCTGAAGTGTTGTTTGAAACCACCCTCATCCCTGTCAAAGGAGATGAAGATGATCTCTAGGTCTTCTCCAGTACTTCTGAGTGAGTTATAGACTTGTACCAGTAGAGGGATAAATGTCCTACAAGGCCTGCACCAGTTAGCTGAGAACAATAGGCAAATTGTCCTCTCTTCACCTGATGGAAATGGTACCTAACAAAAGATCACATTTTTACTTCAGTTACACCCAAAATAAACCTAGGAAGTGAAGTAGTAATAATTTGGATATTTTTAGCTGGCAGATTTTGAACCCAGTTTGGTTGCTGAGAATTAGACAACAGATTTTTTTTTCCTTCCTTTCTCTTACCCAGTTCTTGGCAAAAACAAAACCAACAAAGAAAAACAGCAACTTCAATGTAACAAAATTTTAGGTTTCTAGTTCTGAATTTGAGAACAAAGAACTAGGAATTTAAGGGAAATAAGCATATGTACCTTTTCTTCCCCAGCTGATAGAAGATAATCAATCCCTTGCTGTGCTAGAATATCTCCAAAGTTATAATCAGGCCTTGCCATCAAACCAAATGAAATCAAGAATTCTTCTTTCTTTTTTCCCTCTTGCTTGGAGGGAACAGTTTTGCAATTAATTGGTTCCAACACTTTCCCACCTTAATTTGCTGCTGCTGCTGCTGTTGTTTGTTGTTCTTCTTCTCTCCACATTTCCTATGACTACTATACCCCTTGGGAATTTATACCCATATATCATATAATATGCCTTTATACAATTTGATATGGTCCATATATGTAAAAACTAGGAATATTCTGTTATATTATGCTCCACATTTTATATACTTGGGAGTGATGGTTTAAGTAAAAGACTTTGGTGAGGATTATACTTATTCCCATCGAATATCAAACTGTTCGATCATCACAAGTATTTCATGGTTCGCCCGAAATCTCACTATTCGAAACTAGTCATAATTTTGGACTTCCATTACATAATCTAATTAAGCTTGGGCATACCTCATTCTCCATCGATAATCCACGAGGATGTTACAACGTTGATATTCGACGACTCCAGCTATTCCATTCCCAAATGTCCAGCTGAAAACTGATGCGAGTAGAGTTAGAACCTTAGCAACGGCCTAAAGCCGGATTTATTTCATTCCCCAATTGTTTGATTGAAAACCGATGTACACCCAACTAACTAAGTGAAAAGAAAGTTAATGCAAGAAAAATTAATTTTAAAAAAAATCATGTTAGTATGTTTTAGACTTGATGTGACATGAAATTCTTACATCATCACTTCATTTAATGCATCAATGATCTTAAATACGACACTTTGTTGTAAAAATTTGATATACACCAATCATTTTCCTTCTTCAAAATTAAACTCCTAAACTAATATTTACCTATGGCCATGGTTGGTTAAAAATAGTCCATGGTAAGAGAAGTTTGGGGGGAGGGGGGTGGTATCATACTCTAAAAGATAGGTTAAGATAAGGTCCATGGTATAGGATACAGATGCAGAAGGGGGTACAAATGGAAAATCGAATTATGTTATCCTTTTCTCACAAATTGCGTGCCAAACCCACATTTCTCATCCATCACAATCAACAAAATAATAATTCTTCCGAGAATAACCTCCAACATTTATTATTAGAACTACGAGAAATAAAGCCGTACGATAAATCCAGAACGCGTGATTGAAAGATTGCCAATTACTCTAAAAAAAAAAAAACATAAACTACTAGTCATAATTGTGGATGGCGTGTCAATTACTGTATTTCCATGGGCAATTGCCCCAAAATATTGCTAATCTAACAACATGCGGATCCCACTATTATTATTGGGATTCGAGATCGGTGATGCCAACTTAACTTATGGGCACCTAGGATTATCAAAGGTAAAATTTCGTCAAGTCTTTTAAGAATAATATATTTCTGTCATTTAATTTTAAAAGTACTATATTTTCTCAATAAAATATGTCGAATATTTAAAATAAAACGAACATTTAAAACTATCAAGATTTATTTGTCATTTTCACCGGTAAGATGTTACTTTTTGTTATACAAAATTTTGATATTTAATAGTTCAAATTGCACCATAACCATAACCCCAATTCCAAATCTAAGTATTCTGCAAATCAAATATGCCCCGCCCGCCCGACTTTTAGTACGTAAACTTTATTCTCCCTCTCTTTTTTTTTTTTTTATGTGATTAAACAAAGAAATAGTTGCGAAGTAAGGATCATGAGGGAATCAGTTTGTAATGTTTTTACCGGCTCTCACACCATACCACACCACACATAATAAATAGTATTTAATTATTTCACTTCTTTCCAATAATCGCTCGTGTTCGCACAACGATATTTCCAAACACCTTATCAGGGATAAATTTCACATAATTCTTCGCTGATGAAGCAATTCCAT
>JAOTQG010128455.1:0-10052 GCA_025631175.1 Iris virginica
TAAAATATAGCTTCGTAAGGTTGTGCGAAGTATCAATATGAAATGAAGCTTCGTAAGATTGTGGCTTGGTTAGCTAAATTTACCACGAAAATGTACTGCATACCGATTGATTTCTAGTTATTAGAAGGTCAAGTTCATCAATGAGTAGAATGCATGGACGGTTGTCCTCATTGCCACTTTTTGTTCCATTAGAGAACCGCTCATTCAGTAAGTGGAGAGCCTTCTTCCAGTTAACCCTGTGTCCACTTGATGCCTCATAAATAACCTGAAATTGCAAAATTTTAAAGCAGCAATCTAAGTTTACCAGACAAATATGTGCAAATTACCATAATTTATTTAAAATATTTACCCTGTAAATATTCTCGGGTGTAGCCAATTTCAAACCATTTATATCCACAAAGCAGTAAGGCTTTATCCTTCTAGCATCTACTTCGGCCCTTAAGCTTCTCATGACGGCAAGTACACATGGTCTGTTTTCCAGTTCACATTTTCAGAAACAACAAATAGTAAACATCAATCAACTACCTTCTCCTTTCGATCTGTATTTTTTATATGGTAAAGGCAGGTTCAATCAACTTCACAGTTTGTGAACTCAAATGGAGTCTTACCTTGCCAGTACCAGGAACACCATGAATGTAGAGACAGCGACCTAGACATTGATCATCGCAGATGGCACCTTTAATGAATGCAGTTATCTCTTCTGTCTCTCTACCAAAAAAAAAATCCTGTCAGAAAAATTTCTTTATGAAAAGACTGGGACCACAACACCAAGAGTCACATACTTGTTTCGACAAGGCAGAACTTTAGGCAGTGTTGCTAGTAGAAGTGTTGCTTTAGCCTTTTTCAAGTTCAGTCTGCTTGTGGCATCTCACGTGATCTGGGATTCTCTTTGTTCCTATCTTTTGAAGTCCAAATATGTGTCCTTTATGCGAATTCTGAATTAGTTATAATGATAAATTTATTGTTAGTTTTCTTGATCAGGCAATGCCATGCGATCGACCTTTGAACATTAGAAAAATCCTCATACCGCTGCCAATTCATGAGCTGGGGGAGATCCCAAGTAAAGATTATATTTGCCCTCCTTCTCCAACTCTAAGCCAATGTCTGAGTTAGAGTCTGAACTTTTGCAAGTCCAATCATCGTCACTCTCATCTTCATGACCATCCTACAAAGTCAAAATAGATCTATTAGCTCCATTAGAACACCCCGAACGCATTTAATCCACAGATTTGCTGATTGCTTCTTTGAGTGCTTACCTCTTCATCCTTATCAATCTCTGATATACGCTTGAAACTGTGCCAGTGTATGTCATACTCATATTCACAAAGAAACACATCATCGCCTTCATTAATGGCCTTTGCAAATTCATTAGGAGTCATAACATAGCAATGCCGTAGGACAGATTCCATCTAGAGAAAACATTACAAATGTGGAGAAAGTAAGCCAAGAATTCCAAAAGGGGCAGCATTATAAGTCTTAATGGCTAAAGTCACACACACAAAGGACAGCATAAGATGGGGCTCATTCTGTAGATCAAATAATTACCTCATTGTCAGCAAAATCATTTGTTCTATAAATTTCCCTTTTTAAAGTATGTAGTTGTCTCCCTGTAGCAATTTCTTCAGGAATTATATACCAACGTGCCCCATACCAAAAGCTACCATCCACCTCTTTCCACAAGCTATAGCACAGCCAACCATAATCAGAACATCCATTTGCAACTTAACAACCCATAAACAATTACCCAAATTTATGCCATTCAAATTAAAACCATACCTTTCAATGTGGGCAGTCCACAAATCACTAGAAAGAAGCTTTTCCCGTGCTGTCCTATTGCGCTTCTTCCCCTTTGGCGGTGCAGGCAGCTCAACATTCTTCCCCAATTTTTGGGCCTCACAAAATGCACAAACCCATTCCCCTTCAGGAACTTGCTTCAGCGGTGACTTCAAGCATGTCAGATGAAAGCCACCCAAGCAGTCATCACACTCAATCATTAAAGCCCTCCCAGCCTTAAAACACACCCTACACTCCTCCACTTCTGGGTCATCCGAGCTCGCATCCTCTCTCCTCTTTACGTACACGTCGTCCCCCAACGAAAACTCGCCCCCATCGTATGAAAACTTCTTGTAATACACCCTTTTCTTGGGTGTCTCGCTATTCCTTTTCTGCCCCTGAACTTTCTTTCCACACCTTGTACCCCTAGTTTCAAATTTGACCACATTTTCGGTGCATTTCCTCCTCCTCTTTGACTCAAATCTTTCAGACGAGACGGGCGAAAATGTAGCGGCAACATCTTTAGTACCCAATTCTCGTTTCGATCTTTTGACATTTCTGTCCGAATTGGGGGTTTGACTATTTGACTTTTTTGGGGTTTGAGGATTAGTTGATTTTCTGGGCGTCTTTTTTTTGGTGGTGAAGTCTAATGAGGCTCTTGGGGAGGGTGAAGGTAGTGTGCGTGGTGGGTCCGGTGAGGAAACGAAACGGGCGGAGCGACGGATAGAGGGGGCTGGGGTTTGAGGGATAGGGGACTCGGGGGAAGATTGTTGTTGGGTAGCTTTCAGATTTTTGAGTGGGGTGTTCCTGAGCTTTTTGGGTGTTTCAGCCATTGATGGATGTTTGCAGAGTTCGGGTGTGGCTGACCAGAGAGAAGAGAGAGGGAAGAGGGGAGGTTCTTCCGGAGAGTCAAAAATGGCGGGAAGTGTGGCTTATGGTTTTGGCGCCATTTTTCAAACAGTGTGACGTTTAGTTAACATGTTTAGGGCAATTCCGGAGAGTTAGGGCATTGACGAGTTTTTGTTTAGTAGATTCATGCCGTAATTAAAGTTTCCAAATAATAGTTTCAGGAAAAAAATGATTAAAAAAATAATATTTTCAAAATCCCTTCTTTTCCGTACCTTGTCTTAAAACATTGATTCAAGTTTTTTTTTTTTTTTTCATATTGCAGCAAAAACTATAAAAATCCGTGGAAGGAAAAAAAAAACTACAAAATACTGTCAAAGAAATAAAAAATGAAACTACAGAATCTCATCAAAGAAAAAGAAAAAAAAAAATCTCGTCGAAACATATATATCTTTAGTCTTTGTAGTAACATACTTTTATTAACTTTTTTTATTTTTTGTGATAAATGAAATCGGAAACGAATTAAGCAGTTTGAGGAGAGGGTTCATGTATCCTACTAAAATTTCAAATATTTTATCTTAGCCCTTAAAATTTTAAGAAAAATAAATTAAATTATCCTCCTAATATTTTTAGCACATATCCCTTAAAAAATTATCTTTCTTACAAAAATATTGAATTTGTAAAAAAAATTAAAAAATAAAATTTAACTCTCGAAAGCTTTAAACCTAATTTTGAGTTATATATCTAACATTTATAAATCTTTTTCTTTTTGGGGGCAAAAAGTATATCATTATATTCATTCCGTGTTATTTTAATTGTCTTTAAGTAATATTTTTTTTTCACAATATATCGTTATCAAGAACATTTAAATCAAAATGACGATACAATTAAAATTAAAATTAAAATATGTAGTAGATTATAGATAGTAGAAGCAAAATTAAAAAAAATGTCTCTATTGGGAAAAGCAATTCTCCGGTTCGTATATTAAGCTCCCGTGCGCTTAATATTAGGAGCATCGATGCGTTATTTTACCCGTCATTCTCTCCCACTCTCTTTCACTCTTCTTATTTAAATCTAACTAATTTCTAAAATTTAGGGATTGATATTTTTTTTCTTTATTTCAAATATAGACTGCTTAAATCAATCTCATTTTCTTTCACTCTTCTTATTTAAATCTAACTAATTCCTAAAATCTAGGAATTGATATTTTTTTTCTTTATTTCAAAAATAGACGCTTAAATCAATCAAATTGATTCCTAATTTATGGAAACATAATTTATTTTATTTTTATTTCATAATAACTGTCCAAAATTATTTTTTAAAATCTCAAAATTTTAACTCAAAAAAATTAATATTTGTAGGATTACTTCAGCTAATGAACATGAACAATTGATTTAATGAACATGAATAATGAATATGAAGAACGTAAACTAATGAACAAAGAATAAAATAAATACAACTAATGAATACAAAATATATTATCAATGAACGTAATATTATATAAAATAAACACATCATTCTGATAATATGAACACAGTCTACTTCTAATATAAACACATCACGTTTATATAATGAACATATCTTAATTATAAAATAAACACAACATACTTATTCAACTAATGAACATAAAAAATGAATTTAATAAACATAAATGATGAATATAATGAATATGGAGAATGTAAACTAATGAACATGAATAAAATAAATATAGCTAATGAATACAAAAATACATTATCAATGAACATAACATTTTATAAAATGAACACCTCATTCTAATAATATGAACACAACTTACTTCTATTATAAACAGATTACATTTATACAATGAACATATCTTAATTATAAAATAAACACAACAAACTTATAATATTAAAACATGGCATTTATAAAAATGAACGTAGCAAAAATGAATACTAATACTTATAATATGGACACATAAAATATGGTTATAAAGCACTTTTTAGCGAATTGTATTTAAAACAAAACACACGGAATAGTGTTCCAGAGGCTTTGTTCAGATCTATCAAACATTAACCTAAAAAGTGAGACACAAACAAACAGGGCAAGGCAACAGCCAGCGTCTTCACCTTCTCTCTCCGTCGTCTCCTTCTCCTCCGCCGCCAACCACCCTTCCACCACCGTCATCCTGAAACTCAGCTAATCCTCTTTTCTACTCCAGGTAACGCTCTCTCTCTCTCTCTCTCTCTCTCTCTCTCTCGCTCCCGCCCTTTCCAAACTACCGAATTAAGTAAGCCATAGTATAATCAATTATGGTAATTTTTTTTCTCGAAAATTGGTCTTTTGCAGATAGGAATAGAGGATGGAGCAAAGGCTGGCGAATACGTCGATTATGACAGTGAATGAAAAGAAATTCATAGAGACAGCTTTACTCTCTGACCTTAGAGTTGACGGTCGCCGCCCTTTTGACTATAGACGTCTTACTATCAAGTTTGGTAGGTACGGAACTCCTTTTTTTTTTTTGCCATGTTAATTGCTAAAAATCGTCCTTACAGCTTATCCCCACTCCATTGTATAATTTAAGATAATACTTTTGATGTTTTATTCAATTGTATACTATGCTTTATACACTTTATGGGTGGTCTTGGTTGGAGGGTAGAGTACGAATAGCGTGGCTCTAATTTTTGGTGTATAATAGGTAATATCAAGTGGTAGGAATCTCAAAATTTTCATTCTGATTTATTTGGCCTTTGTTTAGACATCACATTAATTAATTTTTGGGGCCACAATTTAACCAATCAAATACATTAGCCACATTGATTGTCATGGATAATTGGGACAAAATTTGGGATCCTTTCAATGGATTATACCCTTCAATGAGACCGTGTTAGTTACATTGCACAATACTGCGATTTAAAAGCATGGGGAAAGGATAGCATCCTTTTGTCTGTCTAGTATGGTTTGCTATTATGTTTGATATAATAAATCCTTATTGATAGCTTTAGAGTTCCCTGTAACTGTAATTATTTTTGTGGCTATTAGTGCCGGTTTAAATTTTGAGCTGTGTGGAATGTGTAGGGATAACGGGTCATCAGAGGTTCAGCTTGGGCAGACTCATGTTTTGGGTTTTGTGACATCCCAACTAGTTCAACCTTATCGAGACAGGCCGAATGAGGGAACACTTTCTATATACACCGAGTTATCCCCTATGGCTGATCCTTCATTTGAGGCAGGTCGTCCTGGTGAATCTGCGATAGAGTTGGGGCGCATTGTGGACCGTGGACTAAGGTATCTTATCTTATATGTACACCTTTTTTTTCTCCTGTATACAAGAATTGGGATTTTCAACAGTGAAGTATTTCCTCTCCATGGCATCTTGATTAATTATTTGCATAGGACTGTACACACCTGTGAATGCTGTCACTGGAATAAGGGCATCTTAATCTATTTACTTTAGCACCTCAATTTATGAGATCTAAACATAATATACAATACTTTTATCAAAAACCATAATATACAATACTCACCTCATTTAATTGTAGAAAGTCCATGTTTGAAAAGGCAAATATTATTTGCTATATGTCACTACGTTTGTTATGAAGCGCTATAAAGAAGGTAATGTTGTCTGCTGGATGAGACCTACTGGTTAAGCTATGTAATTCAAAGTAAATTTTTAAACTGAGATATTTGCATTGAACATCTTTAAAGAAATGAGTAATTAAACGAAACAGAGCCACTACAAACATATTTTTCTAGTTGTTATCTTGCGGGGTAGTGTATTCACACCGAAAGGATGAACTTTCAGGGAAAGCAGGGCTGTAGACACAGAATCTCTGTGTGTCATCGCAGGGAAGTTGGTATGGTCCATTCGTATCGATCTTCACATTATAGACAATGGCGGGTAAGATGTATTTTTTTTTTCCTAGTAAATCCATGTTTTTCGTTCTTCTTTTGGGTGAAAATGAAACTTGCTTACTTCTTTCTTGGAGAAACAGAAATCTCATTGATGCAGCCAATATCGCGGCTTTAGCAGCTCTGTCTACATTTAGAAGGCCTGAATGTACATTGGGTGGGGATGATAGTCAGGAAGTGATAGTGCATCCACCAGAGGTACATTCAACATTTATCATCCCTTTCAAAGCCCAATAGTTGGATACTGAAACACATTTTGCTTCACTCCAAGATTAATTTTCTTTTGCCATTTTCTTATATCTGAAATAAACAGCATATGTATGCTTATGTGTGTTTAATTGTTTATATATATATGTGTGTGTGTGTGTGTGTGTGCGTGCGCGCAATGTGGGGCATTTGCTCTTTTGTGAGGGATCTAGTGGAGACAAATGCCAAGATGTTCAGGACCAAGAGATACCTCTGCCCCTTCTCTGGCAATATGGTTTATTTGGCTTCTTCCCGGGAGTTTGATGAGCGGAGGTTTAGTGGAGTCCCTTTTTCGGTTTTGTAGAGAGGAGCGTCTTAATATTTACTGTAGTGGCTTTTGTTTCCCCTTCAACTTTTTCCCTTTCCTTTAATGAACGTCTAATCCATTCCCTGTGAAATCAGTTTTTTTATTTTTCTATCTTTTCTTCTAAAAGAAAATATTCCTCCCTTACCAATTTAAGTGTCCACTATTTCTAATCCATTCCCTGTGAAAATCTGTTTTCTATTTCTCTATCGTATCTTCAAAAATAAAATATTACTCCATTCTTTCCAATTATGTGTCCACTATTCTTAACTGGGTGGTTTCAAAAAATTGTCCACTTTCTTATTAGAGAATAAGACAAATTGACTCGTGTTCACAAACTACATTTGGAGCCACGGCCAACTGCAATTTAGTTGTGTCCACATTTTATTTTTGCATTAAATATTGTGCAAATGGGTGACGGACAATTGGAATTGAGGGAGTACTCGTGATCTTTGTGTGTATATATATATTTAATATTTTTTTGGGGAAGTGGACACTCCAACATAGCTTCCACAATTTTTGGGGTAAACAAGCTCTTATTGAAACACAAGCGACCACTATAAAAACCAAAATAGAACATTTTCAAAATAAATACTCCCTCCGTTCCAATTTAAGCGTCCACTATTCTATTTTGGGTTGTTCCAAAATAAGAGTCCACTTTGGTAACTTTCCCTTTATGGAACAAAAACAAACTTCTAGAGCCACACATTTTACTTGGACCCCTATCAATCTCTTCTGATCCACCCAATTTTAAAGTCAAATCCTCTCCTAAAATCGTGTGCCAACTTAACTAGGACACTTATTTTGGAACAGGAGTGATGCATTTGTGTGTGTGTGTGTATATATATATATATATATATATATATATTTGGGATGAGTTAACACTCCAACATAGCTTGCACAAATTTTCTGCAAGTGCCTATTGAAGCACAACCAACCACTATAAAAACATGTATCGCACCCCTGATATGCTATACAGATGCCAAGGAAGTACTAGAATATTGCATCCATCCATGGCCCTTAGGCTCTTGATATTTGACGTTTGCATCGTTCACCTCACGACCTATCACGACTCAAGATGCTTTGGTATGCTACGACACATTGTGCAACCTTTTCAGGCTGTTCTATACAACTGGAAATACACATTACATGTTTGCTTCACTATGCTCAGAACCACTTAATATTATGCCTTTTGTTTTCATTCTTATTGTTATTTTGGTTATGAATATTCTGATTTCATGAGTAGCTGTTACAGATTGATCTTATTTAACACCATGCTTGTCATTGATTATGGTGCCTTGCGCAGGAGAGGGAGCCACTTCCATTGATAATCCATCATTTTCCCGTGGCAGTAACATTTGCATTTATTGGTAAAGACAACATTGTGGTAAGCAACAAATGTTGGTGGTCTTTTTTGAGCCATGTAAATCAGCATCTACTGTGAGCTTGCTTTTGTCTGTGAGGTTCTCTTACTAATGTTGTGGGTGCTGCTAGGTGATTGACCCAACACACTACGAAGAGGCTGTTATGGGGGGCAGAATGACCGCAACACTTAATGCAAATTGTGATGTTTGTGCTATTCAGAAAGCTGGAGGAGATGGTGTCTTGCCCAGTGTAATCATGCAGTGTTTGCGCATTGCTTCCGTTAAGGCCGCAGATATAACTGTCAAGATAAAAAATGCTGTGAGTTTCTCCTTTATCAGTTGCTTCTATAGATGATTAGGTGCCTTTTGCCTCCGTTTGCTGCGTGCTAAACTTAATTGTTGTACTGTCGTTTTTTAAGTGCCACACAGTTTTGCGTCTAGACTGCAGCTCAAAATATGCAATTCTCTCTTGCTATTATGATCCGGTTTATGCTAACAACTAGTACAATGTGAAATACCTATTGCAGTTTTGTTAAGCATCAAGGTGGATACATTCTTTTTTCATTTAGGCAATTTTAGCCCCTGCTTCCCATAAAAGGAAGTTAATTATAGTATGATAAATAGTTTCCATTAAAAATATGTGTGCTTAAAGTGAAAAACTAGTTTTAGTATCTTTAAATAGGGTTCTGTGCTTTCATATAAGTAGGGGTATATAAAGTGTTTTCGAGATCTGGGCAGTATTAGGTCAATGCTGACTTTTTAATACTGCTGTAGTTAGTCCTGTATGCTATTATATGGTAAAACCTTTTGGGGATTTCAAAGTGCTCAAACATCTTATAGACTGTTTCCACTTTCCCCTTGATTTCCCACGTCTATTCTCATCACTTGCATCTTGTACCAGATTAGTTTGTGTTGCTGCTATATTTACTGTTTTCTTGCATCACTATGAATCTCACCTGATTCTCTCCCCGTCCCCCACCCCCCCAACCCACGGTCCTTGGCCATTCCCCTCTCATCTTGTATTTGGAAGCTTGAGTTCCATGCAAAGTTAGGGATTTCAGTTGGTCTCTGGCACGTAATAAGGTCATTACTGCTAACGTGAAACAAACTTGTAGATCTTACGAGATGATTTCATCGGATTGGTGTTTTATGTTTAAACATGCATCCAAGACTCATAACCATCCACTTTCTTCAATGTGATGGAGCTTGGTATCTTTGGGAAAAAACTGTTTGGGGTGATTGATGACTTTCGAGTTAGCTCGGAATCTATTTCTTCCTTTGTGCAATGCTTTTGTAGGCATTTGTAGGGACAAATATGCTAGAATGTCGTGGAGTGTGGGTCTTTTGCATCTTATGGTGCAATGGATTTGAGAGGAATTCAATAGGTTTTAAAATTAATGATATCAGGCAATGTCCACACATAGGGGTGCAACGGTTCGGTTTGGTTCGGTTTGGGGTATAAACCGCAAGCCGAACCGCACCCTATCGGTTTGAAGTTTTTCAAACTTAAACCGAACCGCCAAACTAAAAAACCGAACCGAACCGAACCGATAAACCGCGGTTCGGTTTATTGGTTTAGAAAAATCATGTAATTTTGCAAATAAAAACTAAATATAACATAAGATTTATAACAAAAAATTAAAAATAAA
>JAOTQG010128488.1:0-10046 GCA_025631175.1 Iris virginica
ATTGATTGCTAAAGTTCGGGGACCCCCCACAGAATCCGAAAAACTTCAGGGACCATTTATGAAGTTGTCCCTATTATATTTTTCCAAGCCCCTTCTATAGAGTGCTGAAGCCTTCTGACTATTGTACAACATGCAGCGGGGAGCTTTATGTTTGCTCACTTTTTCTCTCGTCCCATAAAGACTGAACGGAGAGATTTTTGGCTTATTTTCTTTCTTGTGTATGAAGGAACAAGGTTTTGCCCAAGATGCCATTTCCTCATACATTATACTCCCTCTGTCTCTAAGATGTTAACCAAAAGACAAAACCTCACAGATTATGACTTCTTAATAAATGCATGCATATTTAATGTTAAATTCCACTTGTATCATTCTTAATTATTAACTTAACTTTTGATTAATCTTGATTTACCTTGTAAATATATTGCATAATTGGGGTATTACAAAATTCATTGATAAATGTTCATTGAAATTTGAAGTGACCAACCTTATTGAGATAGACAAAAAAGGAAAGCTGGCCAATATAAATAAGGTGGATGCACTTGTCAACAACAAAAAGAGAGAGTAAGCAGATGCATAATTTTCTGACTTGTGAAATGATGCCTCACCGTTCTCTTTCCTTCTTTACCATAATTGTGGCGTACACCATATGCATATTCCTTATCAAATCTCTCAGCACCGACCTTCACAAAAAACATCCATTTAGCATCGAGTGAAAAAATTTGTGAGTTCATGCAACAAGGCAGTGTAATAATATAGAATAGCAAGCACAATACACATTTGTCAGGGTGCTACAGTATCAGTTTACTTCTATTTACACCCAACAGGAGCGCAAGAGTATATGCTCCCAATATCAGCCTTCTCCACACAATCTAAGCCATGAAAACGGAATTGTGGACGAGAAGTACAAGCATCATGCTGCTTACTGATTGAAAAAGTTATCTTAAAATTTCAATAGTAGACGACTAGAATGATATTGGAGACTAAAAAATACATGTGATTGGTTTCATAGCCTGTGTGTGGTATCACCACTAAGTGATGGCCAATTGCATGCATTCTGTGAGTTTTTGCAGCACTGTACTGCTGAATTTCATGAAAGCATGCGCGCAGCATGCTAAATTTTCAAACGAAATTTCACTATTGCTAACAATGTATGGCATGTTTTTCGGAGTAATGAAGTATGGGATGCTATCTACTGACTCTCAATTGACATGACAGAGATAACGTGTCATGCTTACCTTTCGGGAGAACTCTGCTTTCCAAAATGCGAGAGCATCATCCAACTTCAGTCCTACACCCTGAAGTCAAGAGACAATCTTTGTAAACACAGTAGTAAAAAAGACGAAGCTTGCATATTCCAAGACTTAACATTTCTGTGAATCAAAGCAAGGAAATGCATATTACAAAAGCTACAACGTGATCACTCAAGCCAACCAAATCACAACTGTATACAGCAGAATTACAAAGCAATCAACAGCATCTCTATCCTCATATATGAGATTCGGCAGACACCAACCACATAAGACTATGCAAGCACAAATAGAGATGCAAATTCCAAATTCCAATAACAGATTATATCCAAAAAGTAAGAATAGAAACAGTGGAGATGGGACAAGTTTGTATGTTATTCCAAACTGTCTGGAAGGACCAGGTTCCTGACATGTGCAATTGGAAGCAAGTATAAATTTACATCAAGTTGAGAATGAAACCTTGAGAAATAAACCAAGCTGCATCCGTCCTCCATGCTTCAGGTGATGATCCTCTCTTAGCTGAAGACGGAATATAAGAGAAAAAATAAATGAAATCTAAACATGCTAAATTATCCTCTCTCAAGTGCAAGGTATTGCAGCAGGTGATGCTAGCGAGAAGAGAGAAACAGTGACCAAAGCCCATGAACAACTAGAACTTGCAGACAGAAGATATTTAACAATATTCCGTATGCAAAGAGCTAACCTTTCCAAACAGGTGGCTCATACACAGAGGAAATGAACTTTTAGCCACTTGATCAATGTCCTTTAGTGATATTTCTGCAAATTCTCTTGGCTAAATAGATTTAGCAAATATAGTATATCAGATTGATGAATATCGAGTTGAAATACCATGATCCAAATGTAAATAGTGAAAAGAGGAGATGAGGCGAAAAAACCTCGGAGTAATCAGGACCCAAGTAACTAGTAGACAGGGCTTCAACAATCTACATAATACCAAATATAGAAGTCAGGCATAAAGCAAGATAAGCATGCAAGGTCATTTCTAGCAAAGTTCCAAGCTCACAGGAGTCAAGCGGTCTTTCTCCTGTTCTCTGATAGTGGATGTCCATTTTCTGAAAGTAAGAGGTATTCATTAACTTATTATCACTAATGCAGTTATTAAAGTGAAGACAGATAAGGACAAAAATATGTGAGAGTGAGTCACATCAAACACAAACTTTATAGTTGTCGACTACACATAACTTACACCAAAAAACCTTTGCTAAAAATAATAGCAAGTCATGGAAAAGAAAAGGGCTTCTACTTGCTACAAATCTTGGAAAAGACAAATAGCAGAATACCATTTTGCCAAGAGCGAAAAATGAAGATTCACCTATGAAGTAAGAAGATAATTCTCTCTAAATGATAGTCCTCGCATTGTTCCTTTTCGAAATGTTCCAAACCACAAAGGATCTTTCCCTTTGTGGAGTGCTAGTTTTTACTGGATTACCCTTTGATCTAGCTCAATTAATAGGACATACAAAGTTTTTCTCTTGAAACTCTTAACTGTAGAATTGGACCATGAACCATGTGCATTTAATGGTAGTCACTACATTGGTTTTCCTTATCTGAGTGTCCAGTCAAAGGGGTTCCTGTTTTATTGGAAGCGGAGGGATTATTAGAAGAAAGGATGATGGTGATGGTGATGGTGATGGTGATAGAATAGCAGCATTAATAATAATAATAATAATAATAATAACAACAACAACAACAAAAATGAATAATAATAATAATAATAATTGATGCAAGTATAATTATAAAAACTAAACAACCAACAACGGGTACAAATGAGCAAAGGCGTAAACCAAACCTCTGCATGCCTGGTCAAGTGGAGCCTCTTTTAAAACGGAGTAGAAGAAAGGATGCTGATGATGATGATGATAATAAAAATTATTATTATTATTATTATAAGTATATTATAATTACAACACAAGTACACAACCAACATCAGGTAGAAAAGAGCACAGGCGTAAACCAAACCTCATGAATTAGTACTGATGCAAACCACATGCACAGGAAGTGCAATACTATAAACAGAGACGAGTGAAACATAATGCACATGATTGATCAAACAACACGAACATGCCCAGGGAGACAGTATCATTATCAAATCTTCCTACCACGTGAGGACTCAAAAGTCGTGAGGACCCCAAAAAAGTCTAATGAGGAGTGGTATAGATAAGCATTGTTATTGTAACGCCCCGAATTCGAAAATTCGATCCGCTACACCGTCCGCCCACTGGCCCACACCTAACAAAGCATCTTGGGTCAACGGCCCATCACAGGCGACCCAAATGCCCATAGATGATTTGATGCTAGAGGGTAGTAGAGGGCTACATATAAACCATACGAAATTATCATCTCTCTCTCCTATGTGGGAATATGGAGTGTTACAGTTATACTCACCCCAAAGGCGTAAACAAGAGCTTGTGCATTGCTACCCTAAGCACTACAAAAATAAGTTCTTATTCAGTAAATGTGACCGAGAATAACATAATAGCGAAGGTACATCCGTTAAATTTATGAAACCTTAGACAACAATGAAAACTGTATAATATACAAGAAAGAAACAGGAATAGTCAAAAAGTCAATGGATCGAGGGAACTATATACAGTAAAAGCAACAATACAAAGTAAAAGCCACACTGCGGTCTTCCTAAGAGAGAAAAGGAAGTGCATGCTCCTGTACCAAATGATTTCGAGCATTAATGAACTTCAGAATGACCTGTTTGTGAGCGCGAGTGCTTTTGAAAGATGGCTACGAAAATGTGGGACAACAAGGGAAACCACCTATGAAGATGAGATCAGAAGCAACAATCAGATTGGTGCATTCCTGAGTGGCACTGGTAAAGCGCATCGGAGGACTGTAAGCATTTACATTCACCTGATTCATTGCAACATATGCATATCCTCTATGGAGAAATACTCTACGGCTCGCAACAAGTTCTGGAACTTCTTCAAATGGTACCTTCATCGATTTGTAATTTAGAGACATGTAAACAAACTAATATAAGAAGTCAATATAAGATGTGATTATCACTGAAGAAACAGAACATCAGGGAGTTCAACTTTCCTCGGCTCTGTGCAATCCAAGAATATAAAGTGATTGTAGGCCTCCACCAGATCACATGCATCAAATATTAAACAAAATGTATGGTGTAGGTCAAGCTTTGAGTCTATAGACACATCAAAAAGCACATAGGTTCCAACAATGTCGTTATATTATTTCTGGCCAAAAGAGCCCTCCAAAGTTGACTAAAACAATATCAGCGAATGAGTAATAACCAAGTTGTAAACATGAAAAACACGAACATGGACAGATGGATTGGACCCAACCACAAGATGACACGAACACAACACCATGTAACTAGTGGATGCAAGTGATAAAATGAAACAAAGAAAAAACTAAATGACCAAAAATTCATGTAGTACAGATTGTCCGCAAGCGGAGAAGAAAACTCACCGGGAATCATTTTTGGAGAAGGTTATAAAGGAGTCATTTATAAGTGCAAAAGGTACTTTAGAAATCTCACTGGGAATCATTTTTGGAGAAGGTTATAAATGCAAGCAGTACATGTACTTAAGAAACCAAAATGTACGATCATTTATCAAAAATGAAAAAGCCCATTAAGCTTCTTTAAAATTAGGTGAAGGGAGAGATAGACAGATAGAATGAGTCAAATGGATAACACACCTTGTAGAATATTGCATCAGCTGCAGATGAGGAAGTAAGAACAAAAGAACAAGGAAGAAAGCAAGTTAGAAAACGAAGCAGCATAAGAGAACAGGCAATAAAACAGAAAATTATATTCATGTCAGAGATAGTCAATAGTTTCAAGATATGATGTGCATATTACATACCACTGGGTAAAGACTGGCCAAGGGAGCGTGCAACTTGGCTCAACTTATCCTTCAGACCCTAAACAATCAAAGGATTAATTGATGCTAGTTAAGCATCTCGTATTCTAGACTTTTGATGGTATTTTGATAGCAAATAGGTTGAACATTTTGACATCAAACATATTTCTGAGAAAGTGCTTGTCAGAGTAGGCTAGCAGGCATATTCTTAGGACTTGTGAAGCAATGAAGTGCCAAAAAATTCAAGCTTGAACAAGGGGCCGGCAAAATTGCAGAACCGACTCCAATTACCTCATATTCTGCATTACTCACAGCTTTGTGATTGATGTCAAACTCTGTCATTAATGCCCTCTGTGACCAAAACCAAGACATGGACTTTTAGCGACACATGGATTACTGAATTTAGTTTATATAGATGACTATTTACCCAAACGCAAATGGACCAAAAGGACAGAACATACATGAGCTTCAGCACTTTCAAGTCGAAACCGGTAACGAAAAAGGGTGGTCTCAATCGAAAGAAACCATTTCCTCAATTCCTCCCTAAAGCATCAAGGAAAAAGCCAAATGTAACTTCAAGTCGGGAACATTTACCAAAACTTACAATAACTATTTACTAGGATTAGACCCTTACGTTCGACAATACACAAGGCGCAGCACGAAATGGGAGATTATATCTTTGTTCATAACCTCAGATGCTTGTGGATGCCTCATGTTCGCATTCCATAGTTCACTTACCTACTCAAAAATCAAAATTAAATTTGAACCTAACTATATGTAAAAGACAGCAGCAAAATATGAGATGATAAACTACCAATTTCTCCATTTCATCGGGTTTCTTTCCTCGGGACAATCCATCGGAAATCCCTTTAAGTACTGTATTCAACATGTAAACCATATGTTAACAGGGAACCTCTTAAAATAAACTCAAATTACATCACATAGGAAAATCTAAGACTACATAACATAGACTTTTAATACTGTGCATGAGATAGAAACCTCTCTATGGAATTTAAATTTGTAACCAAAAACATGAGACAAGGGAAAAATGACTGTTTATACTTTACAGACATTAAAAGTTTACTTAAGATAAAACAAAATCAAATGACATAATGTTAATCGGGGGGGGGGGGGGGGTCGGGGTCAACTTACCCCGAGTTTTGACATTTTTATAGAACAGCCCGATATTTTCTACAAAATTATTTAAATTGCCCCCTAAAGTTACGCAATAGCCTTTGACGAGATTAACAGTCTCCTCGCTGGTATTAGAAATCTTTAGGCAAGAAATCCTTCCCGATGTGTCATGGAAGATCTGCATTTCAGATTGATTGACGCAAAGTAGAAGTTCTTTTTCTTACTACTGGATTAGTGCCATTAGTTCTTCTTTTTTTTTTTTTTAATCTCCCTGCCCCCTAAAACTTGGAAAGCAAAGCAAATGCACTTTATCTATTTCAGTCCGACGGAGACCACAAATACCCCTTTAGCAAATGTGAGGAAGTATAAAAGAGCTTTTCTTTAATCTTACCTCACTTTTTAAATTCTTATTTCAAGAGAAAATTTCTAGTAGATGATAAGCTCTCTTACCTTATTTCAAAATAGCTTATTTTTTTAAAACCATTTACTCCCTCTCTCCCAAAAAGAATGCACCTTTGAACGGGAGTAGTAAGATTTGAATTTTAATTACTATTCCTTGGATGATTTTGAGTATTTAGCATGAACCATTGTTCAGTGTTCTTATGGAAAACCCTTAACGTTGCTCTGCCTACAGAATGGAGAAACCAAATTGTTAGAATCCAGCTGCATCCAAGTGTTTTTGCTGTCATCAATTGCAACTGGATCTATGGCATACCTGGTATGGTCTCTTTTAGAAGCTGATTAGCATTAGTGTTTCGAAAAAGATCATTCAATTAGGTATTGGTATATTGGTGGATTCGTACGACAAATCACTCTTCTTCTGGTTGGCTTTGTTGTCTTCTTCTTCCTGGCATTATTTTATGGGAAATATGGAAAAGTGGGAACAAAGCCTTTATTTGATAATATCAATACAATTAGTTGTATTGCTCATGCTCACAGGCCTTATTTTAAATCTGGTGATGATGCTCTTCTTTGGTAGCTTTAATGCTAAGAATGATACTGCCAAAAGAAAACGAATTATGGCTGTTACTTGGTCTCCCCCATTGAGTTCTTTTGTTAAAATTAACTGTGATAGTGCAAGTAAATGAAATCCAGGTTCTGGTATAGGTGGTGGGCTAATCCGAGATTGCAAGGGTAAGCTAATTGAACACTAGCTTATCGAGTACTACTCGGTTGTATTTTTTATTCTCGTATTTTGTCATCAAACTTTTATAAATTGATGATATATATTTTTCATTCACAATTTATAAGTAAACTCTGATTGTATAGTATCATTGCAATGTCCCCTCCAACCTTTTTTGTATGCTTGCAATGTTTGAATAAGCAATATCTAAAATATTGGTGGCCAGTGGTCTATGTAACTTTTTACCTCTTACATAAACAATCTCGTTGTGACAATTGAATAATTTGTTATAGACAAAATTTAGCGATCATAGATTGTTCATATTTTAGCATCTTTGCTCTTTGCGCAAAAAAAAAGGGAGGGGGGAGGATTACTTTCACCCCACTGACCTGAAATCTTAAATCCGCCAGTGGTGTTAACTCATAGAATCTTGGTAAATCGGGTGTAGCAAAATTAGCTAAACATATTTACCCCTGCCCCAAGAATAAAAAGATAGTTCATTTCCTATATTACAAGTTTCAACAAGTGAAAATATAGGTTATAGAAACTCATCCATTAAATATACACAATTCTTACAATTTTGTAAGGAAACTTAAAATTAGTATAACCACAGTGGGTTTGGGAGCCTAGAAAATAACCTGTAAATTATAATTGTAACAAAATTAGTATTAACTGACCTCCTGCCATAGATTCTAATTTCAGTTCCTAATAAGAAATTAAATCCATGTTCGTATGCAACTCAAAATTCTGGAAATTCAAATGAGCAATGAGTGACAAAGCCCTAAACCTTCAATAGTGAAGGAAACGACATGAAAACCCCCCAAATTTGAACCGATAGTTATACCTCAGATACAAAACGTATTACTAAAGATAATTCTAGAATTACTAAAAGTTCTTAAGAAAAATTTTAACTCCAAATTGAACATCATAAAGAAGAAATCTGCACAGCAGCCGGCACTGCGCAAACATTTTCTTTTTAATTATATTTTGAATTTTTAAGTAAAAACAAGGCCAAATCAGAGATTAGAAAAAAAATATATGATGTGTATCATAATGGGGTGAAGCATTAACCTCGGAGGCGATCGATGGCGAAAAGCTCGAAATCTTCAAGACGGACTTCCAGCGCCGGAGCTGAACGGTAGAGTGGGAGGGTAGGGACGACGTCGTTGGCGGCGGTGGCGGTGGCTCCGTGAGCTTTCCTCTGTGATCGAACAATCTCCATTTTTGCGACTTTTTTCCAGTTCTTTAGATAATCGGAAGTCCGAATCTCAGAGGTTCGTCGTCCTCGCTCCTCCTTCTAGATGAGAGAAGAAATGGCGGGAAACATTTCCCACGCTTTCTAGACATTGCGGAACTGATTTGTTTCACACCAACGGAGGCCCAAAATTTGTGACTGGTAGAGTTGAATGAGAATAGGCCCAATTTGGTTTGCGTTGAGATGGTGGGCTAAAAGTCTAAATGCCCCCCTTGGGCTCATTGGGATTGATTCACAAAGCTCCTGTTATAGTACATTCTATTTCCATCAAATTATGACTCCATTGAAATTCATGTGCTATAAATCCCTATGTTATTACAAATACCGTACTTTTATAATTTTATTATAATAGAGGATGATCCACAAATAATATAAAAGAAGGAATTGTTCTTTTCATTAATCTGAAATAAAAATCTCTATTTATATATAGGGAGATCTATGATGTACAAATTACAGCATGATTCCTATACTATGTTTAATAGAAATAGTTAACTTCTAATTATATGTACAACACTTTCTTAGATATTTTTATTGAGCAGTTATTATGCATCACAACTACGATTATGAGTATTATTTTGAATGATTCGTGAGTATCTTTTGAATACAAAGCATACTAACGAATACTACACTAATTACAGCATGGATCCTGCGTATTTACTGGGATTCAGCGAATATCGACTGGATATTGAGCATTGACAAGATGCTCCCCCTCAAATCAACTATCCCTCAAATTTACAAGGGATAAAAACCTAAACACTCTAATCGAATGGATTATGATCTTTAGGTCATACTTTTACTAGTGTTGATGGAAGAAAGCAGAACAATATGTCTACCAACATCATCTTATAACAAACATGTTTTGTCTGCTCTGCGCAAGTAACTTGTACGCTCGAATACCGTTTTACTTATGCTCGGATCACTTAGTCGATATGTAATGATATTTGATGATTTTCTACTGTAGATGATATAATATAAAATAATATGAGTGATATGAATTTATGAAATAAAAGACTAAATTGCCCCCATGATGTGAAAGATTTGAAAGTGATGTGAGGAGAGAAAATGTAATGTGAAAGGTTTGAATGTGAGGAGATAGGAGAGAGAATGTGATGTGAAATATTTGAATTGATTTGTGAGAGTGTATAGATGTAGGGGTATATAGATGAAAAGTGATATTTTGTATTAATGATATATATCATTTCAGTAATTTTTTGTATTAATAATATATATCATTATATCACTCCATATTGATTAAGTGATCGTAAAACAGGTCAAAATTATAAAGTGACTAAATTGAACAGCTTTTTAATTAAATAGTTACGAAATTAAACGTATTTTTACGATAGAAACTAATAAAGCAACTGATTCAAACATCAGGAATTAAAAGGGGGCTTTCTGCCTCATTTAAGGCAACAACCTTGCTGCATGAT
>JAOTQG010128499.1:0-10044 GCA_025631175.1 Iris virginica
GTTCCTTAACCGCTTCCCGCTTCCTGTAATCATCAAGTAACCACAATTACTCTTCTTCTTCTTCTTCTTCTTCTTCTTCTTCTATGGAGATTTCATAAGTTAACTATGTTAATCTCTAAATGAGTGGCCTGCTTACTTTTTGAAACATTAACTCAATTATTATGAAAAAATTCATAATTTAACATATATTTATTTTGTTTTAAATTATAAAATTTTAATCTTGGTAAAACTATTGAGTAGACTATATATATATATATATATATATATATCATTTTTTTGTAACCTCGTTATTACAAGTACATTTTCGTAAGAAATCAGTCAAAGTTTAATAAAGTTGACCAAAAAAGGTCAAACAAAGACACTCATTGAGAGCATCTCCAATGGACAAGCTAAATTTGGCTCGTCAAATGCCAATTTATAGCTTGTGCAAAGTGTTATAATTATAACTTATGCAAAGTGTTATAGCAAGCCACTTTTTACTATCATCTTCCAACCATGTCATCTATATTTAGCTAACACATATATTATATTCATTAACAAGAAAAAAAAAAAAAAAAACTAGAGAGAGAGAAATGACTTGCTATATTTAGAGAGAGAGAGAGAGAGAGAGAGAGAGAGAGAGAGAGAGAGAGAGAGAGAGAGAGAGAGAACTAAATGTTGAGTTTTGATTTTTTTTTAATGAAAAAGTGGCTTGCTATTTTATAAAGGCTTGCTATATTTAGCTAGCCATTTGCAAGTGTTGGCAATCTTGTTATAATTTTGCATATCCATTAGAGTTGTGAAAATGGGTATTGCTTGCTAAATTTTAGCATTTAGCAAGCCAACACCCATTTTTTGGAGATGCTCTGAGACGGAGTAATTTGTAAGCTCGGCCTTAGCTCTCTGACCTAACTGTAACTAGGGTTTCACTGTTACTGTCAATTGAGCATGTCGTCTTTAGTGGCTGGTGAATACAAGCCCTACTTGTCCCTCCGTCCTACATTGAGCATCATTTTTTTAGTTTTTCGCCCAAAAAATTAAGGTTACTTGGTTTAGCGTGCATGGTTACGTAGGTACTCTCAGTATCAGCATTATGTCATTTCTCGAGTGCAGAGTGGGACATGATGGTTGGAGGGCCTGGGGCATTGTGAATTTAGTTACTTTGGTCCAAACATGACACAGAGATTAGTGAGGACATTTTGTTTCTCTTCAAAGTGATACTTCTTATTTTTGGACATATACGTGATGTTGGTTTTGAATTGGTGTTATTTTGCTTGTAGTGCTTTGCAAACTAAAGCAGATTTACCAGGACTAGAGAATGTGCTGGTTGATTGTCTCGAGAAGATATTTAAATCAAAATATGGGGCCTCTCTCATCCCGCATTTCATGGTAGGTTTACTTGCATCCACAAAATGATCAGTGTAATCTCGACTTTTATAGAATAGCAATGCGAGTCTCAGACGATGCTCAGGTAACTTTGAATCTACTTCTCTGAAGGTGATGAAATTTTGGATGCTCATATTCCAGGTTGAATGTCTAATTGTGTATATCTCATTACATCTGTCAAGACTCAAGGGGCACATTACAATATTGCCCTACCAGTGTTTGTTTGTTTGTTTGTTATAGTTGGCCGTATAACTACAAGGTTTCAAATTTAGACCTGCCATTGACCGTCAGTTAAAGTTAAAACTAACCTTAATCTGGGTGGTACTTGCATGGGGTTAATGATTTTTGTGTTCTGCGTAAGTGTGAGAGAAGGCTATCATTCCTAATATCACCAATCATACAGACGTATAAAAGAAATAGCAGTGTTTCAGCGAGATTCAATGTAGGGTAAGAATATGTTTTTTGGATCCAGTGTAAACAAGTTGGAGATACATGGATGCAAATTGTTTGTATCGACAAGTATAGTGGTAGATGTAGAACTACTAGAACCGGAAGAAACTTTTGCTGTAAACGAATAATTTATTCTACAGAGTAATTAATGTTCTAGTCGTGTTTATGATCATAATCAAAATATTACTGAACAATTGATCTTATAAGTTGAGTTCTTTTTGTTCTTTTTCCAGCCTTTTGTTGTGGTTGGTCTTCGCGCAGATTCTTCAGGAGTTAGAGCTTTAGCTTGTAAATCGGTATGTATTCATGTGAGATCAGTTTAGTATATTCTGACAAAGCTTGCCTGCTTCCCTTTTCAAATTTGTGAACATGATGTTGCTAGTTCCATCACTTTCATGCAGTCTCCTGGAAAATTGTTTCTTTTTTTCAATAACAAAGAAATCAACAGATCTGTGAGCCGACCTTTTCTTTGTCGTAGTTACAATTAGGTGGTGAGGCGTTTATCTTTTGTTTGCCTTGATATCAGCTTCTTATTGAATATTTTATGATTCTATTTCTAAGCAAAAACTTCGCTGCGTATTTTTGTTGTAAAGGTGCTAAATAGATGAATATGGATTCTCCATCGATGTTTTAACTCTTTCTGCTTTTGCTTTTGTGGCTCATTTTCTGAGGCAGATATTTATCTATGACTACTGCTTAAATCTAACGGCTGATAATGGGTTTGTAATATTATATCTCAGATCTCTTGCCTTCTGGAAAATTGTGAAGATACTCCTGGCCTTGCTAGTAGGCTAGTTGTTGAGCATGATATATATCCACTTTTACTGGATTGCCTTATCAATGGGTAGGCTGCTAAGTCATTATGTTTTGCAATTTCGGGGTGGAATTTTCAGAGTTTGATATTTCTCTGTAGTTCTCAACATAAGTTACTGGGGACACATTATATTTCAGTTTATCTTATTGATTTTTTAGCGACGAACAAGTCTCAGTTGCTGCCATGGATGCGATAAAGAATTTGGCTGTTTCTCCAGGGGGCATGGTATGCTCATGACTCCTCGTCTGTGAAGTGCATTCTTCTTATATGTCATTTTGAGCCATATAATCATTTTCAAAATGGAAACTGATTTTCAGATGCTTAAATTTTGTAGGAAATTTTATTTCTGGATACTTCCCATGAGGCAACAGATTTGAGGACTTTAGCTGCAAGATGTTCATCAATGGTATGGTTGGGAGCAGTTCTCCAATTAATCTTGGTTCATTACTCTCTAGTGCTGTTTACTTGTACGCTTTAGATTTGGGTATGTTATACTGCTCATAGATCTGTCCCACTAAGTCCACACTGGTTTGGGAGCAGTTCTCCAATTAATCTTGGTTTATTACTCTCTAGTGCTGTTTACTTGTATTCTTTTGATTTGGGTATGTTATACTGCTCATAGATCTGTCCCACTAAGTCCATGCTGTAACTTCATAAAGATGCTTTTGAGAGGGGGGGGGGGGGGTCACATGATAGAAATACTATTGCCAATTAATCGTCTGAAGGTGTTTCCATTGCTTTGTATGTCCAGATATTGTTATAGCTTTGACTTTCACATTATTGTTGTAAATGGTTTACTCTCTTAGTCTCTTACCGTCTTTTGACTTGATTAAATATTTACATGTCTTAGGGACGAGTGCGTGTTTTGGCTTTAATAGTGAAGCTATTTTCAATTTCAAGGGCAGCGGCATCAGTAGTGTACAATTCACACCTCCTAACTCTGCTGGAGGAGGAAATTCGCAATGCGGATGATACACTGATAACCTTGAGTGTTTTGGAGCTTCTATTTGAGGTTAAACGTTAATTGACTTCTTAAGTATTTATCCATTATCTCTTGATGTATTCATTCTTATCCCTGGTTACCCTCCCATATCATGCCTTAGTGATTTTGTATGTATAAATGTGACGGTAATTGTCTTCGCTGGATTTCTCTGACATCTTAATCTATTCAATTTCTTGATCGTGCTATGATGTGTCTTGAAATGAAATATTATCATGCTCTCAAAATTTCTTTTGTCAGTACTAGCTAGAAGTACACCTAAAAACAGTTTAAAGCTTTAAATTACGACAAAAACTTGTCAAAATACTGGATTGATCTACTTTGGGTTATTTCGATACAATGTGATTTTCCTTGTAGTGATGAGAAGGGGAGCTGAAGTTTGGTTTACACTTTAAAAGTTCATTTAGGTACACCTGTTTGAAAATTTTTCATGCATTTATTTTCTGTATGCTTTTTACATGGTTTGTTGTCTGCGAATATGACAGTTTTGTAACTTTGCTTGAATAACAGTGCAAATTCAGTGCTAAAACTTACTGGTAAATCTTGTGTTAGTTTGACGCACTTGCATAGGTTTTCCCTTGTTTGCTACGATCGCAGTTTGCACTTCTTTGCTTTAGTATTATGACGACAAAGGCTCCAGAGGTCTAAACTGATGAGTGCCGTATGACGGATCTTGGTAGTGGTCATGGCGGCAGTCCCCTCTCTGTCAATTCTATAAATTTAGAAATACACTAGACTAGTACACCTGTTTGCTACTGCTTTATATACCACATCTAACCTTACGGATTTTTTTCCCTTGCATTATTGATTGCAACTTCTAACCTGACTCGTGCTTCACTTGCTCCTTTGGCATGCTTAAACAATAAAGTTGGCTGAAATTCAGCACAGTGCGGAGTTTTTGTTGCAGACTACTCTTCTTCAACTACTTAGTTCCATAATTAGGTAGTTATCAGATGTGCTTGTATTTTGTTGTCAGCAATATTATTATATTGCCTTTATAGAAGTAGTTTTTTATACATTGAGCTACATTTCTTTCTGCAGCAATTCGTTAGCTGGATCTATTTTAAGATCAAGAGCGATGGTGATATGTGGAAGGCTTTTGTCCAAGGAGAATATTTTTATGTTCGTTAACGAATCAAGTAAGTAATGCCTAGCAGGGAATTTTGGTTTTATTCTCTCAATGAACTATACATGCATTAAAAAACAAGGTTTCTTGTAATAAGATACAACAATACATGCATGCTAGACAGCTAAATAAATTATATGGACCAGATTATGTACAAGTAACTTATCCTTGTTCTTTCAAAACAAAACTTATAAATTACTGATGGCATTTTTGGATTCACATGTGATACGTCTATAGTCTCTCCCAAAGTTTTGATGTTTTTGGATTCACATGTGATACGTCTATAGTCTCTTTGTGATGCTGGGACAGGAGCTTCATCCATGTTCTTGGAAGAATTTATCTTTTTCGTCATGCACTTATATCTTTGTAGTCCTCCGCTCTTTTATATTGTCTCCACATTTCCTTTTGATGCTTCAAAGTCCTTGACTGATGTGTGCTGGAAATTCATGGGATATGGAAGTAAAAGAAATAGGTGTTGATTCTTTTGCATTCAAGTCTCTTTCCAAACTGGCTTAAGAAATGGCAGCATGAATGTTTGTCGATTTGGTCAAAGCTTTATCATTTGAATTATTGGTTTTGAGAGGGGTGGAGAGGTTGCATCGTACTTAGCTGATTTGCTTATGGATATAGGTGTTACAACTATTGTTTCTGCCATCGACGGAAGGCTTGTAGATAGTGAAGATGCCGATGAATGTGAATGTGCACTTTCAGCACTTGGTCAAATAGGATCATGTAAGTTTTCTGCTAGATGCGGACTGCTGTTGAAGCCAGTTCCATTTGTTGAAAAATGAGAAGCCTCTTCTTTAAAACAGCGCTTCAGTAATCAATTTGTTTTGTTGATAAAATAAGCATTATTATCACTCGGAGACACGGTTCCTTTATCTTGAACTGCATCTTCAAGAAATATCAGATTATATCACCTTGTTAAATATGATATCTTTAATTGAGTGTTCACGAGTCCCTAACTTAGGTTTGAATTTCTATATACAGAATAGCTCTATTGTATCATTTTCATAGATCTACATGGCAACTTGAATAGTAGCTGATTAAAGTTGCATGTTGTTTATGTCTATTGCAAGTTCTAAGTTTGGTTCTTTCTGCATCTTGATATTTATAGCAAATCAGGGAGCTTCTGTGCTACTATCAAGCTCGCCTCCTGCTGCTCGACATGTTGTCAATGCTGCCTTTGATCAGCATGACCGTGGTAAACAGCTGGTATGTGCTGCCAGCCTTCATGTTAAAATTGCAGCCATTCTTTCCTTCACCATTTCTGGACCTTGAGGCCTTTCATGTTATGGGTTGAGGAGTGCTCAAAACAGTTTACTAAATACTGCTTCTTTACATTGAAACTCTACTTTTAGGCTGTCTTGTATGTGTGAGAGTTTCACATGTAACTTATTCTTTCGATGTTTATTGAGACTTTTATCTATGTTGCTAGAAGCTAGATTGTTTGTAGTCACATTTAAAATGGAGGAAATCTACAGCGTCCATACGTAAAATGGATGATATATGTAAGATTGTCACTAGGGTTTCATGGGACCAATCCATGATTTGACAAAAGCAGAGAGCTATCATGGTTTTATTGACCTGTTTAAAAGATCGAAAGACTTTTAGGAGTCAAAAAGTTACCTTGAGATAAAACATCTCAAGGAAGAATCATTTACGGTAGTGGGTGGTGATGTGGCAGACACCTCAAGGAATAATCTTTCAAAAGATCCTTATCTCCTTGGATTAATTAAGCTGTGCTGATGTCTGATGGGCGGGCGTTCTGCCATGCTCACTTGAGAGAATAATCTTGATCAGTGTGCACTTTGTAACCAATCAGCATTAAGGTTTAGGAGAAGAGAAAGAAAGAAAAGAAGAACAGAGAAGAGAAAGAAGACGGAAGAGGAAGAGAAAAGTCGTTATTCTTATTCAAGACTTCAAGGGGTATTTATAGTTTTTTACTAATCCTAGTTCTATATAGCATGTTCCTTAGTATTCTAATACTATCTGGATATTAATTAACATGAGGCCCAATGCTCGTACTGCTGTTCGACTCTTTTGATTCATTGAAAATTTTCATCGAAAAAAACAGGCTGGATTGCACTCTCTAGGGAATATATTAGGAGAAACTCGATCCGAGAATAACAGGATGTTGAATGCTGATGCTGAAGAAAGCCTTCGAAGATTGATCTATGAAACCGCATCCAGGACTTCAAAGCTAACACCATCTGTGAGTCAATGATTTCATTTTTATTTTCATGATCAATTTTTTCTTGTTTTCTTCAATGTTTAAGCTTGGTTTCTCCCCATTCGTTCGGGTATATAATGATTATATATTTAGACTATTGTGGAAGGTAAAAGGAAAATGTGAAGAAGAAGACAAAGGAATTTGTTCTGCTTTTATGATCAATATCATCATAATCTCTTGTAGGGGACATATTGAAGCAAAGAAGTTTGTTTGGTTGACTTGACAATGTTACTTGTCAGCATTGAGTGTCTTTCAAAAATAATTCTGTTGATTGTGCGTGCTGCAGGGCCATTTGCTTTCAATACTCCGGCTGGAGTCTGAATTTCGCATCGCTGTAAGAATTATATATGCTCTACTTCCAATTTGATTTTAATTATGGTCTCTGTATGTTTCTGAAATCTAGAAATCTTTCTCTGTTTTGGCTAAATTTTAGCTTGTTCCCCCCCCCCCCACCCTCCCGGCATTTCAATCTATCTCCTCTCTTGACATAAAAGCAGAGAGTTAATGTAGCCTGGTATTCTTGCTAATGAAGAGGTATGATTTGTGCAATTATTTCAGGGTTATAGGTTGATAACAGGGTTGGTGGCTCGACCATGGTTCTCGATGGAGATCTTCTCGAGACAAGAGATCATAAATGCTGTGACTGACGCATATACTGAAACCACTAAAATAGGTATGTTCTCCTGCATATACATACATGTGCATATATGTATACAGTGTGAAGAGTGAGGGAATGTGGACCTTACCCCAACCCTTAATACATTATTTTATAACCGACATAAAGGGCTACAAAGTATTCCCTCCGTTTCAAAATAAGTGTCATGTTTGATGAAAAGTTGTGAGTGCTTTTTCAACAAACTTGATACTTACAGTAATGGAGGGAGTACTTGAAAATAATATGTAAATAGGCTATACCAACAATGCCGTTGGGGAATGTCTAAATAGTCTAGGCCAACAAGGCCTCTGGGGAGGTTTGAGCAACCGACCTCTCTGAGGCAATCCAGCAGAGCTAGATATCTGGTAGTTTTCCTGCATATTAAGAAACGGTAGTTGTTTCACTTTCCACATGCAATGCCTTTTGCCTACATAGCATCATGGTGGATTGGGTTCGGGTTGCCTTTTGCTAGACCCACCCTGCAATGTGAAACTGCTAGCCAACCGTGTTTTCATAAATTTTGAATGGCATAAAACATCAATGGTAGTATTTGTTGTTTGACTCGGCTTGTTTTGAGTGACTCAGAGGTTGTAACGACTAACAATTGAAATATGAACTTCCCTTTCATTTTTTAAATGATTAAGCTGCATCTTTGCGGAGTAATACTACACTTACGACCAAAAATATCCCGAAAAAGTTGCACCTTTCAACGCAATCAATCGGTGGTCGACAAATAAGATACACAATGTGGGCCCACTATCTAAAATCACCCTCTGATTGACACTTCGGGATGGAAACTTCTTTGAGATACGACTAGTGGGATATTTAGTATCAATTAAAAGTTGAGACTCTTGAATCTTCATTTCTGAAAATTTTCAGGTATGGAGGCTAGATATAACTGTTGCCTAGCTATCCACAAAGCTTTCACGTCATCAAGTAAATTAATTGGTGACCCTGGTCTTGCCGGAATAGCTGAAAAGGTATGTTATCTCTTCACACTGACTGTAATCCCCTCATTCTACTTGGGAGTTCTGGTGGTTAATGGCAGCAAAACTCTCGCTATCCTTTTTACCTTATATACTTCATTAGGACGGCGATTTGCTTCTCGTTTATCCTGATTACTTGCTGTCAGTTGCATGAAACATTGCCTTAGTTCTGGTCCAGATAATTCAAATCATGTCAGTAGTAGGCCTTTTGCTCAAGTTGTTTGCTTATTCCTATAGCTTACAATTTTGTATGTGCAAGTGTCCATTCTGTCTATTAGTTGGAGACAATCTTGCAACTTGGGACCTGCTTCTCTGTATGAACGGGTTTTATTTCTCGTATATTGTTGTCATTTCTTTCTAAATCACTTCTATGCAATTTACTTTTTATCTGTGATTGCAGCTGGAGGAAGCTGTTAGAAAGGGTCCTTACCTTGCAAAAACCCGGCGTGAAGCTCAACCTGAAGTGATGACTGCTGACAGATTTTGATCGTCTGAGCAAATCAGATGTGTGCAATGATACAATAGAGCAGCTGCCGTTTGTTATTTCCATCTTGCGGACATCAGAACATGTCACTTTTTACTTTAACATAAAATTAGAAAATTTCTTGCCTTAAATGAAATGACCTTGTTTTAAGCTACGCGAGTTCTCGTGGACATATTGTATAGGATTTCTTTTGTTACACGGAGTTGTACTTACCGAGCAGAGTTGGTGTCTTGCAGACCTAGGTAGGATGCCTCCCCTGCGTTATATACTAACCGTGCAGAGTGCAGAGTAGATGTTGTGTATAAGATTTCTGGTGGTGGATTCTTGTGTTATTTCTGCCATGTTAATGCCGAACTTCTATGAACGATGACATTACGACTGCTTAGTTATCTACGCTGCTTTTTCACACACGTGGAAGCTGGTATCACAGATTAGTCCGGTGCTCTAACATCTTTACTAAGATGCTTACCTCTAGTATTTGTTTGTTCAAACACATACTGAGAAAGTCGGGCTCCTCTGAAATTTCTGAGTGCTGAAACTCGACTTGCCTGCTTGTTCATGAGCCAGGAGCTCAAAGTCGGGGTAAACTCAACACCCAAGTTCAGATTGTATCACAACCCCGGGCTACAAGTTTGGATCGTTGCACCGCAACCCCAGACCAACTCTGGGTGAGCGCTTTTAGCTATAGATTGTGTTCTAATTCAGCCGTCGTCCTATGGAATAGGGGCCAAATTTTCACATGAATTTTGGGACAAGCTAATATACCTTTAAAAGTTAGGGGTAGATCACAAGTCCAATATGGTGATAGATAGTGATAGACGGTACTGTTCAAAATATGAGATGGAGTAGATGAGTTTTTTTGCTAAAATATCTATTTTACCCTTGAATGTGAAAGGTTGAATGTAATTTATAATATTTAAATGTGATGTGA
>JAOTQG010128510.1:0-10044 GCA_025631175.1 Iris virginica
CACGGGAACACTGCTGTGACTCAATCTGGTGCGCTGGATGAAGGCTGTTTCATAGGCTTGGTTGCACTGGATCAAATGCGCTTTTGACAATTAAAACTTCATCCCTCCTTATTTAACTCTTCCATTTCAGTCCCTTTTCTTCGTTAATTAACTGACCGCCGTTAGTCATTTATTTATAAGGTATTGATAAGTTGCTCGGATGACTAACGGGTCTTCACGACTTTTGATCCAAATTTGATGAGAATTCTGAATATGTAACTTTTAGCTCCAAATATTGCATAATTGATCACTTTAAGCTTCAAACCCTCGAGATTGCCTAAATACACAAAATCACATAAAACCAATGCATTATCTCATAATAAATGTATAAAATACACACAATTATGAGGCTAAAATATATGCATATTTTGCAGCTATCAGAGACCAAGTGATGTATGCAGGATTGGGTTCCTCACGGCTAGAGGTAATCCTACTACGTGGCGGCGCAGGAATTGTACCATCAATATATCCGAATAAATCAAAACCACAGAGTGTAGCAATAATTTGCGCATCTTCCAGGAAAAATAGTTTACAACAATTAATTTGATTATTGGCTAACGATGTGATGTGACAACCACAATAGGTTTATTGGGTTCTACCGAATTGGATATATAGGGAATAAGACCATATGAAACGGTGGAGCGGTGAGAGGGAGAGGCGTCGTTCATGGTGATTAAACGGTGGAGTTGATGTCAGGTTTCAATATGCAACGAAATAAAAACCAATAGCAAAGGTTTTCATATGCACACACAAAATATGTAGGAATAAAGTAAATGTGTTGAAAAAGAATTAAAAAAATCAAGAGTGTTGAGAAATTGTGCACGGAAATCTAAAGAGGAGAGAGTATAATTAAATTGCAAATTGCAAGATGAGCAGCTACGTGTTTACTAAAATTTATCAAAATATAAGTTTAGATTTTAATGGTATTTAGGGATGAGATTTAAGACATCTTTTAAGGCTCGTATCGGAGTATCGAAGGGAGTGTCGATTTGGGTTTAGAATGTATGAAAGAAAAAAAATTAGGATCAAGAGGCTCTGATAGCATAATAAAATAGAATATTATGAATGTCTGATTGTATTGACATTGACTAAGAGTATTTATAGGATTACAATCCAAATTCCTAAAGGTATAGAAAATACAAAGTAGAATAGAAATAGAAAATATAACAATGGTAAGTGATACTTTATACTTCTATACTTTCAACATTACTATTTTGATCGACATATAAAATAGTAATCCTTTGTCAGTTTTCAAACACATTCAAGATCTTCACAAAGAGCTTTCATTCAGTTGTATCAAGAGCTAATCTCAAGGAAGCAACAACAACCAACATTTGTAATTGAGTAAACTAGCAGTTGTAATAGTTATCTTAAAGAAGTATGCTTATCAACACCATATGCCAGTGGAATTTGAAGTGGGTGATATGGTCATATTAAAGATCATTACGAGAGAAAGAGCCTCACTTAAGGGACAAGATGCAAGATTGGTTCAACGGTATTATAGACCGTACAAAATCCTGAATCGAATTGGTTTCGTAGCATACAAATTTGGCATTCTACCAACGTAGCGAGTTCACCCAGCTTTTCATGAGAGAATGCTCAAACCTTTCTGCCCTGGCCATGCAATGTCTATCTCAATTAGAAGTGCAACGGATACCCTACATACTCGGGTGATAAAAAGAGTTCCTAAAGCCATTATTGATAATCGTTGCATGGCAATTTCTACGGTTTGTCGTCAAGAACTTCTAGTCAAATGAAAAGGTTTGACGAGGAAGAGAATGCTTGGGAAGGCAATGAGGCCTTAAAACAAACTGATAAAGAGCTACTTTTCAAAATACGACTCCAGTTGGGGAGAATGATATGGTTCGCAGCTCGACTAATTGTGACAAGGGGGTGTTGTACATGCAAATTCAATATAGGTAGCCGACGTGCATGTTGCCCTTAAACGTCCATGTCTTGTCTTTTGGTTCCACCCAAAGCGAGCACATAATGCTGCCACATGCAATAGTCAGTCTCCTGCAATACACAACAACCACCGACCCAGCAACCACCAGTCCCGCTATGCAACTTTGGGCTCCTAACATTTTGAGTTCCAACATTTTTCTTCGAAAACTGTTCTATTAAAGTTGCTTGTAATTATATCTTGAGGGATATGTGCATTTCATTTTTCATTTTTGTTTAATTTTAATTTTTGATACTAAACTACACTTTTTAATATTTACTATTAGAAGTGTAAAAGCATCTCAATATACTATTATCTGGGATTAAACCTTTATATTAATAAACCTTGTAATAACTTTTATAATTGATTTGCTTTGATAAAAGCTTATTGAATAAATGTTAGCATGAGTTGTGGTATTCATTGTATAAATATTATTTTATAGAGGCGTGCTCTAATCGCAATCTAATTATCATAGGATCCATAGGAAATTGTCGACAAAATAGCGAAATTTTTTACTATTTTCGAAAATTCACCGATATAATATCTAAATTATTTACTGTATTCAGAAATTTACGAACACAGTGTCAAAAATTTATATTGTATTAGAAAAATTAAACGATTGAGATTGATTCCTAACATTTATATGATATTTATACTCTCATTTGAACGATTACCTTACTTCATAATTGTTTTGCCCTTATCAATAAATATTGTAATAGCCCCCCAAGGCGTATATTACAGTGACAAAGAGGAGGGCGGATAGTGCTCCACACGTTAGTGTGCAGGATTCAATTGCTCGTAAGGTGGAAGTGGAACTGACTCTATTATAAATAAAAGTTACCAAAGAATTAAGAGCCCTGAACCTATATATTAGCTCATTGCCGAAATTGCGGTCTCAACCTTTAATAAACCTTGTAATAACTTCAAGAGGCACGAGCTCTCGTACCTACGATCCCGTGACACTACGGTCCAATGGAATGAACCGCTAATATGCATAGAGCCGGTATCGGCCAACTCAAAACTGTTTTTCACTCTTTTCACCTAATTGTTTGTTAACTTTCACCAAACCAGCAGCGACACCAACCACCGGCGATTGATTGCCCGCGTAAATTGCTCTCAAACCCAGACACCCTGACGTCACTCACCGCCCCTTTCCCAAATCTTTTTTCAAATCGGATTATCACACATACACACACACAAAAGTGAAATGTATATAAATATACACTTGTGATGCAACTTCGATCACTACTAGAATAATTGATTGCTTAGACGCAAAGAGAGAAAAAAGATGTTCACCCTTCAAATTCACACGGTTGATTTTCCGCAACCGCTCTCCGTCACCACCTTCACCGCCACGGCTGCATCCTCCCGCACCCCGACCCCTAACCCTCTTAATCCCAGCGAACTCAGAGGCGTGGTCCACCTGTTTCGCCACGTCCCGCCTCCTCCCGCCACCTCCACCATCGCTAACCCAATCCTCCGCACCACCATCCTCTTCATCGCCGCCGTCCCCAACTACCTCTCCCCAGATGATTTCCTCTCCTTCTGCGGGTCCCAAACCGATCACTTCTCCGAAGTCTGCTTCTTAAGGTACTAGTCCCCCACCCCTTTTTTTTCCTCGACCCAGTAATCAATTCAAATTTCCATTTTTTTCAGTGATTTGTTCTAATGTGGGCCCTCCTTTGGTAGGAACGATGGGATGGAGGATCGGTACAGCGTAATAATTAAGCTACCGAATCAATTGAGTGCCGATGGGTTCTATTGTAGTTTCAACGGCAAGCGTTTCAAGCCCTCCGAGGTAATGTAATTTTTATCTACTGCCCACTTCAGAAGACCCCTTGAAGATTGCGTCTTTCTAAGGCCCAGTTCTTGAATTGCCACTAGGACCCTCTTTTTAATTTTTTTTATAAAAAAATCATTTTTCAGTGGGGGGTGTGTCTGTGTGTGTGTGTGTGTGTGTGTTTGATATTAGCATTTTTGGTTTTGTTTACTACTAGAATGAGGTGTGCCACATTTACTTTACTCAATCCGTGGAATACTCAGAATCGGCTGAGATTGCAGCTATACCCCCGCATGGTTTCAATGAACTGCCCACTTGTCCTGTTTGTCTCGGTCAGTTGCTCTTCTAGTCCCTCTGTGTTGTGTGTTCCTCTATTTGTGCCTGTGTGTGCGTGCTCGCTCATTTACTGGAGGTTAATGATTTTTATTTTTAGCTTTATTGATGATTTGCATTGGTTTTATGCTGAAATTGATAGAGAGATTGGATCATGACACAACTGGGATACATACTACACTGTGTGACCATGCATTTGATTGTCCATGCATTTCAAAATGGACTTATTTGTCTTGCCAGGTTGGTTCTTTTGTCTTATCTTTTTTTTCCTTTCTTTTTTTCTTAATTTGGTTTATTGATGTTTACTATAAATACAAGGGTTTTAGGTGAGTGGTAATGTATAGCAAGGGTGGGACAGGGGACCTTGATTGGCGATTATTTAGTTGATTACCTTGGCAATTAGTATTTAGTCAATCATCTTACCTCTCAGTATTACTTAGCCATAATATATCTTAATGCTTAAGAAAGGAGGACCACAAAGATGGCTGTACACAGAATTATACTTGAGACTTTGTTTTGCCTCTTTTTCTGTGCATAAATTCGCTTGATTAAAACTTGTCAATTAAGTTTTCTTCCTTAGACTTGGATCAATATGATGACTCCAAATTTTGTTTCTAAAAGGAAATCCTTAATTATTTCTACTAATTTTTCAAATCTTACATCATCCATAAAAGCTTTAGAAATGTGTGATCTTTTCTTCTTTTCATATTTTGAACTAATATGAGATTTCTTTTTGCAAAGTGTAATATGGCATCCATTACCGGGATAGTGGTTTGATTGGAATAAGATGATAACATAGAGGCAAAGATTGGAAAGTCCTGAGAGGTTATTTCCCATGTTCTTCATCAAGTGGTTTTACGGTAAATATTTTGAGTTCAATAATATGTGGATATAAACCGCCTATCTTATTTGGAGTCATCTGCTATTTTAATCAAGCGTGAGCAGATACCTAAAGATTGGCAATGCACAAATCATAGTGCAAATGGCCTATCATTTTCTGACACCAATTTTTTTTACGCCCATAATAGATTTTTCTCATATTTTACTCATTTTCGAACAACAGTTTAATGGATGTTAAGGCTTCATAGGCATTGCCAGAACCTCTGTCCATGTGCTTAAGCTTTTACACGAGGTAGTAACTTACTATGGTATCAAAGCCCTTGTGTGAACATCCCTCCAAGAGTTTAAGCTTTAGAAACAGGGATTAGCTGTAATTTTTGTTTAACAAGATAGAACAAGGAAGAAGAGGGCTGAGAGGAGAGAGACGTTGAGCAGGAGAGACCATGAGAGGAATAAAAAGTGTTGCAGTGAAATATTTGATTAGCGGTTTCACATGCTTTTGTTCGCATTTAGGACTTCACATTTCCATTCAATGCAAAGCTAAAACCAATTGAAGTCAACCATGTAAAATTTGATAATATGAACAAAAATAAAAAATTCCCAAGAGAGAGTCCAGCTAAAAACAGTATCCTAGCAGTAGTTTCAGCTCTTATTATCTAATGTATTGTTGCAGATAAGTGTTAAACGTTAATGTTATTCAAAGCAAAATGTTTTGAGGTTTATAGTATCTACACGGACTAATGATTCCTTTTCTTGCTAGGTATGTAGACTTTGTCAGCTGCAGGATGGAAAGCCAACCTGTGCTGTCTGTGAGACGTCAAAGAACCCATGGGTCTGTTTGATATGTGGTTTTGTAGGATGTGGAAGGTTAGATATTGTTATTACTATCACAATCCTTGTAATCCCTCCTGCCCTGTTCTTTTTGAGCTTTAAACATAGGGTCATGCTAACAAGTGGCCGGGAAAAGAAATACATTAAAAAAAATTCAGATTGGACATGCATGGGGGAGTGTCACAATGCTGTCGATTAGATAAAACTTTTCTCTAATAAATACCCTTCCATTCCGCTCAAAAGTGTTCAGTATTAAGTCAATGTGTTTATTGGACATGCATGGGGGAGTGTTCTATATCTGGAAAGTCAATGTGGACACATATATTAAGTCAGTACCCAACATATGTTTATACTGGACTAATAAATTTATGTAAATCTTCAATCAAAATGTAAGAACATTTACCAAAAAAGAAAGAAAAATAAAATCCAGATTCTTCATATGGAATGGAAGGAGATCCATAGCAAATGCCTAAGGGCAATAGTTAGCATTTCCCTATATGTATCTAGCTTGTATTTTACTTTTCCTTCATCTTTCTGATTTATTGGAATCGGATTTATGAATAATGAATTTGTGTGATGACTTA
The DNA here is from genome assembly GCA_025631175.1 of Iris virginica. Taxonomy (NCBI): domain Eukaryota; kingdom Viridiplantae; phylum Streptophyta; class Magnoliopsida; order Asparagales; family Iridaceae; genus Iris; species Iris virginica. The sequence goes on from JAOTQG010128510.1 coordinate 6,350, forward strand.
AAAGATATGAAGAAGGACATGCTATTAGGCATTGGAGAGACACTCAGCACTGCTATTCTCTTGAACTAGAAACACAGCAAATCTGGGATTATGTTGGTGACAAGTATGTTCATCGATTGAATCAATCGAAAGCCGACGGCAAGTCAGTTGTGAAAAATTTTCGGTGTATGTCAGTAAATGGAGAATGTGGTGCTTGTGATGATAACGAGGATTCAGGAATTGGGGGTGCACTTTTAAGTAGCAAAGTTGATGAGGTAATTTATTATCTTCCTGTTTACTATGGGTAAGTTTTTTACTTTCTGCCGTATTAATTCTGTTTGCACTTGACAACAGATTGCAAATGAGTACAACCATCTTCTTGCAACCGAGATGGAAAAGCAGCGGCAAGTATGTAATGCGTTAAATGTTCACTTGCTTGTTTCTGGCTCTTGATCTATTAATGATTTTGTGATTTTGACAATTGATGGTTTTCAGATGCATGTTCTTTCAGTATGCAATTATTAAGAACAACTGTTACGACCTTTTGCTTTTGAAGTTTCTTTTGAAAGTTCATTTCAAGGAGAGTTTTTTGCTCTGTTTGGGGGGTGCAAGGGTTCATCTTAAGTCATTGTACAATGAATCTTTTATATATTCTTTGGCTTAATCATATTATTGTTTCTTCTTTCAGCATTATGAGTTGCTACTAGCAGAGGCAAAAAGTAGAAAAGAAAGTTCTATAGCTGAAGCGGTGGAGAGAGCCCAGATTTTAAGGATGCAGGAAATTCAAATTAAACTGGAAGAACTTGCGGAAGAAACAAAAGTTGTTGCTGAAGTAAGTTCTACTCTACATGAATAAGTTGTTATACATGTTATCTTCCTCACATTGTCATTTTCGAGCTTAGCTTGTTAAGCTACTATAGAAGAATCCAACAATGACCTTCTATGTCTTTGCATCCAACAATGATCTGTTATGTCTTTGCTACTAGATTAATGAAGATCTTACAAAAAAACAAGATGGTCTACGGGAAACATACAAAGAAATTCAAGAGAGGTAATGTTAATGTATACACGTACGCAATGATATTCACATCATTTGATTTGGTTCGACCCCATTGTTTTTGGTTATGAAGAATTATTTTACCAACTTATCTTACTTCCTCATTCCTCCGAATGTGCCCTACTTTCTCTTTTGGGATATTCCACTCAAGGGATCCTACTTGAAAAGTTTAGTTGACAATTCCAAAAACTACCCTTATTACATTAGGCGTAAAGTTGGGAGAACTACATTAGTCCTAATAGATGGTACATATGTATGACTTCAATTTTTAAATCTTCTGACATTCAAACGTGGACATTTCTAGGTAAACGGATGGAGTATATCTTCAAAGAAAATCCTCCTTTCTCCTTGCTCTTTTTCTCTCTACTGATATGTGCAAAAGTTACTGTGTGCCTGTGTGGTTATTGATGCTCCTTCAACAGTGGAATATATGATAATTTTTTTGGTTTTCTCAATGAATGATGCTGGTGACTAATTCACTGTTTTGTTTTGATTCTCAATGTTATTACAGGGAATCTGCCTCTCTCAAGTCAAGGGATGAGAAGATACTTGACCTGGAAGAACAGGTAGTTGTTTTACCCTTTGTAACTCGTATTCATGAAAGTATTTTCTCAAAATAATGATTTTTCTATTTTCATTTTGGATGGCAATAACAGATTAGAGACTTGAAAGTTTACATTGAAGCCCAGAGAACATTCTCTAACACAGCGGATACAAATGGCAAGGGAGGGACACTTTTACCAGTACAACCAAACCAGTCGGGATCCACTGCCAAAAGACGTGCTAAATCGGGCAGAAAACGCCATTAGACCGTCCAATCAGTCTCTAACGATCTTCTCATGGCGTGTGCATTTAAATTTGTTGTTTTAGGGTAATATGGCTTTAATACAGATTTACTTGAAGTTCCTGATTAGGAATCAGAGAAGGTATGTACAGGTGTACATGAAACTTTTTGATCTGGTTATTTGGCCTATATGTAGCTCATTAGAGTTTATAGATAGTGGATCAGATAGCGAGCATATGAAACTTGTGCATTGATCATGCTCTCTTTCATCCACCACACGTAGGCTACATTCTGAAATTTGAACACAGAAGTATTGTGTCAAATTGTCGTATTTGGTACCTTTTCATCAACAAGCAGACTTAAACAAGGTAGGTTCAACAATTGTTTTTCTGATGACCACTTTCTGTGCAAATGATGTTGTATAGCATGTGTAATGCTTAGGGGATCACATCTTGCTTTTGTTACGTGGGAGGAAATACCATGGTTGTATTATATATCTGAAATATATCTCGGTATAGAAGAACAGTAATCTTGATGTTTCATGGTGTTTTCTCGGCAGCGTAATGCTCGGGTCTCGACTAATTCTGTCGTGGACTCCGGTGGCTGCACCTGCTAAATAGTCTTTCTTTGTTCATTTTTTGTCCTCTGTGTTTAAAGAAACTCTTACTCTTCCATTGGAGCTTTGGTTTACAGATGTCAGTGTTGGTCGGTTTGTTTCTCCAGTCAAAGATTTAATAGCTGATTTCTTAGAGCTAGAACCCCTAGATGTTGGTTTCTTGTGTTTATTCCCTAGCTCAGTATCCCTAAGATCTTCATCTCTTTCAGCTTAGATTTGGATAAGAGTTGGTCATGTTTAGCCGGCATCCTGGTCTCCTGTTAATAGACGTCTTTGGAGCTCTCTGTTTGTTTTTCTCTTCCGTAACACTCCACAAGTGAACACCTTGATAGTAGAGTAACACTTCAATAGTAACCCCCTTTGATAGGAGCGCTGAGATGCTGTATATTGGGGTTGTATTCTGTGTAGGATTGACATATTTTCACAAACTACTGATAAGACGTGCATTTTAGGCCGTTGTGGTTTTCCCAGTTTTCACAGTCATCGTGGTATTCTTCTCAGTAGCGTTTTGTTGGTAGGTCGGCAGTGACATTTGGTGGCCGGGGTGGTGTGCCCCCACCATGTATGCATACCCTGCTTCCTTCTGTTAGCTTTCCGGTAGTGCTCTTCCTCTTTCCCTGGCCCTGGCAAGCCTGTTTTGGTTCCATCAGGTATGTGGCATGCTGTGGCTCATTTTGCGTGATTTCATTTTCCGGTGCAACAGTTGCCGGCGGTTATACGCTGGCTCCTGCTGGGTTTTAGACATGTTATGGTGAGGGTTGGGACCCGTCGTATGGTTAACTACTGGACTGCAGGCGATTCTCGGGCGGGGTCTTTGTTAAATTTTCTATCCTGTTGCAGACAAAAGTTATTAGGACACTGTTAAAAGGATTAATCCATAATATGACATAAAACGTGTTATTGAGGTACAGATTTTTCTGTATATTCTATACACACATTTTTCAAGTTATGGATTAAAGTATCAAAGCTCTATTTGCCACACATTATACTCTTCAAATAAGAAAAACGAAACTACAATAAAGTGGTTTATAAATTAAAACCTTTTGATGTTATGTTATGTTACTAGATATATTCATGCACTATTCGACCATTTGTAGTCAAATTGATAAAAGTCTAACCTTGAATATTTTTAATTATTCACTTGATCTTACGGATTTATATAATTGATCATCGATAATTTACTTAATATTCTTACAACAATTGAATTCTAGGATTAAAGCGTGATAAATGTGTGCTAAATGATAATTTGATAAGTGGTC
>JAOTQG010128521.1:0-10044 GCA_025631175.1 Iris virginica
TTAATACCCCTCCAAGTAAATATTAAAAATTAAAAAGTGAGGACATTTTGGGAAAGAAAAAATGGGGACATTGCTAAACTCCTACAACTAGTGGGGATATTAGCTAATCCCTTAACTAAATATCAATTTTTAATATAATATTTACAAAAAATTTAGTGAATGCAATTTTTTGGTTCGCTAAAGAAAATGCAAAAAATTCGAACTAATGTATTGGTTTAATTTCGCTTTCTAGTACTATCAAAATCGAGAATATTGATTTGGTTATGATTTGATCGTGATATTATACTTTCAAACCGAACCGAATCGAGATAATACTACTACTATATATTTAATTTTTTTTACTTAGTTAGTTACTTATATATATTTATATTATCAATGCATTTATATTTTATAATATTGAGTATTGTATTTATATAAATTTTTACTCTTTTCCTTTTATTTTGGTTTTTTCTCATTCAACTTTCATAATATAGATTTATGTTCACTTAAAATTTGTAAATTAAATCAAAAAAAAATTGTGATTGAAAATCTTTACTCTATAAATTTGTTCTATCACCTATTGAAATTTGAAAATTATATTATAATTTTTTTTAAAATTAAAAATTTATAAAAGTCGAACCAAAAATTCGATTTTTCATATTTTCGAATTAATTTCAAATTTAAAAAGTAATAAAACTGAACTCTTAATTTAATTAACCAAAACCGAATCGAATCGAATCCAACTCTTAATCGTCCCCAAAAAAAGTGTGGGATAGCCAGGGCTGGGCAACTAATTTGGGGTAGATTGGACGGTTGGACCGTAGCTGTAGGTCCGTAGGTAGGATAAAAAACCCACCCGGTTATGTTCTTCCCCCAGCAGCAGCACAACCATTCTCGCCGCTTTCTCACAAAATCTCAGCTTTGCTGTTTACAGCACAACCCCGCCCCAGCTCCGCTCAGGTACTCTTTTCTCTTTCCTTTCGTACATAGAATTGTTTTTTGAATCCTTGAATTGAATTATATGTTTTTGGTTTTTTTTTTTCTTTCTTTGAATCAGATGCCTGAAGCCAAGAATCCAGTGATTGGGCTAACATGGGAACCAAAGATACCCGAATTTCTTCTATCTGGTAACCAAAGAGGAACTGATCCCAAGACTCGGAATCTACTAGAAAGAAGTTCATTGTACAGGCCCAATTCGGAACTCATTGATGGGTTGTTTGTTCCACCTAACGACCCGAAAAAGATGAACAAATTGCTGCAAAAGCAAGTCAAGGACACAGCGGGCAAAAGTTGGTAGGTAGTTTAATTTGAGTTGAGCTTCTTAGAAAAGAAAAGAAAAGAAAAAAAATTAAGACTTAATTTTAGGATTGTGGTGGAATGTGAACAGGTTTGACATGCCTGCCCCTACCATGACACCTGAATTGAAAAAAGATCTGCTGCTGCTGAAGGTAAGAAGTGCTTCTTACTCTGTTTTGGAATACTATGTTGCAATAGTCTCACACCTTAGTTATTTGTCAAGTAATACTGCTGCTTTAGGTCCTGTTATCAGCAATTTTCTTTCTGCAAAGCAGTAACCTGATGTTCCATCGTATTGTATGCATGATTCATGTCCATGTATTGTCAATTTCGTATGAGCCTTCTCAACATAAACAGTGGGGGTATTGCTAGTTGCTACTCCCTCCGCTCCGGTCAAAAAGACCACTTTTGAAATTCCAGCATTATAAATTTGCAATGTTACTATTTTTTATTTTTTTTTAATAATTTGTACTTAAGGTTAACATTTTTCACGACAGTATAAGAGTGATCTATCATATTTTGAATGAGAAAGAAAAAATTATGAGAAAAAATTAAATTTTCAATTTTTGAAAGTGAACTCTATGAGTAACACGATCCGTAAATAGAATTGTGAATTTTTTGCCCGAAACAAAGGGAGTTTCTGTTATTGGTGCACGATACAGAACTTGATTAGCACCGGTGCCTGAGCCTTTGGATGATTGATTTCTGGGATGGTATATTCCCATCCCATCGCTTGGGCATTTATGCATTTTGTAATTTGCTTATTCGATGATTCCTTTGTTTTTCTTCTTCTTATTGTTGTTTTGTCTTCCACTGTCGCAAGAGATGGTGGCACTTGGTAAGTTTGGTATACAAAACACAAGTAACATCTTATTAAGAAATGGATGTGTGCGTCCTGTTGGCTTAGTGCGAATTGCTCTAAACATTTGCTGAGCAGTGGCAAGAAATCTATTGAGTCGTTATTCAGACTTGCTTTTGCATTTCAAAGATGCACATATGTGCATTTGGATTCAGCTGTGAGCAGGGGTGTGTGTGAGCCCAGTTGGGCAAGTACATATTAGGTTTTCTCAAGCCTTGCCCGGTTTTTGAAATAACATGTATTGACGTTTCGGTTAGATAGTTTATCTACCTCACCCAATTGTTAGGCCATTACTCACTGCTTGGTTCAGTAGTTCTCTTTGTCTGTATTTGTGATCCTTGCAATCTGCTCGCTAACAGTGAGCGCATTCAAGAGAATTGGCAACTTCGAAGTTATGCCCTAGTTAATTTGAGTCATCTCAGCCTAGATGTTGATTAATTCACTGGAAACTAATCAACTACAATATATTTCATAGGAGTGAGCACGAAGCTCATGTATTAGTTTAACGCTTTCTTCTCCCTCACTTTGATCTGGCAGCGGTACCACGCTCTTCTGTGCTTGTAGGTGAACTCCCCTGTGCATCCCGACTAAGGTCTCACAAACGTACTCAAGAGACATTGCTAGAGATTTAGTTTAAAGGACTTTTTTTCTTCTTTTGCTTTGTATTGGACTTGCTCTAGAGGATACATTAATTTGGGAAAATTGCAAGATAATTGGGGGTCGGCCCAACTCAATTTTGTAATCCTCATAGCCACAGACCAAGTTGAGAAATGTATGAATTGCTTCCATGTAATCCTTCTTTCTATTTCATGACATGGTTAAAGTCTCTCGCTCTCTGTCTCTCTCTGTGTGTGTGAGGGAGGGAATTATAGTCTTTCAATGAGTTTCTTTATACTCTTCAAGCTGACTACTTTGTGTATTTCTGTCATAAAGGTATTGACTGGTTTTCTTTGTTTTTTTCTCATGAATGAAGTTGAGAAATGTCATGGATCCAAAGAGACACTACAAGAAGGGGGATTCCAAATCAAAGACTCTGCCCAAGTATTTCCAGGCGAGTGCATGAAATATATAATGAGCAAAATAAGCAACATTATCACCAGATTACGTCATTCTCATCTTGCATCCATATTGTTTTTTGCTCATTCCAGTGGTCAAATAACATGTTTTCTAAAACAGGTTGGCACCGTCGTAGAGTCTTCATCAGAGTATTTCACTGGCAGACTCACAAAGAAAGAAAGGAAGGCGACCCTTGCAGATGAGATACTTTCAGATCGTTCACTTGGGAATTACAGGTGAGGCAGAAATAAGACAATGTTCATTAGCAAAGAAAATTGAAAACTTGGCAGGAAAATTTTGAGTGTGCTTGAGGGGGACTGGACAAAGAGGGCATACCATCATTCTTCACTAGACCATGGAAGAGTGAAATTTTAGACAAGCAGCAGATCTGCAGCTCTCAATCCCCACTCAACCGTCATACAGCTGCCTGCACAGAGCCACAAAAAGATTTTTTGACAACTAAATGAAAAACAGATCAACTGAAAGAGAAACTAATTTACGAATTAGGTGATTCCCTTCAAAGTGAGTAACTATGTCCGTGAGAGCAAATTCATTATCACTAAAACCTGATGGGTACAAAATGTAAAGATGAATGCCAGCTCCTCAAGAACTAACTGAAGTATGTTGCCTAAACAAAGTGTATATGTTTATTTGTATTCGCTCTTCCTACATAACAAAACAGGTTCGTGATGTTAGACACCTCCCTCCCTCCTCCCCTTCCCTCCCCTCCTCTAATTAGCTTGTGAACTTCATGCCTTTAGCCCCAGCCCATCGGACACAACCACTTTTAATTTTTCTCCCTTCATGCAATTGGTTCCACAATAAAAGAGGGAGGGACCTCTAGCCAATATCTGCACCCTGCATTCGTAACTATATCAAATCTGGTGTAATGTTCTCCTTTGTCAATGCAATGCAGGAAACGCAAGGTTCAAGAGATCGAGGAGAAAAACAGACCATCTGGGGTCGGCAAATGGAAGATTAAGGGTAAGCAGTCCTTAAAACGTGCGAAGGAAAGGAGGCACTGATGGCTAGCCTAAACAATTTGGTTCAGTTTTGTCGAGGGGTGGTTCAGCGGTTTTCAAATTTTGTAAACTGTTGTTTGTTTTGGTCATTATTTCATACATTAAAGGTGAACCGAACCATGTAATAATTAGATAATTTTATAATGTGTAGGTTTTTAATTGGTAATTTTCTCTTTAAACTTGTTGGTTTAAAGTTGAATAATTCTTCTTTGAGCTTTGTAGTTTGATCTTTTGAACTTAGTTATGGAAGTGTTTGTAAGAAAAATAGATTTGATGTTGATTTTAATTAGGAGTTCCATATGCATTTGCTCAGTAAAAAAACTCTCAAACGATGAAAAGAGGTCTTAAACTGCCAAACCAAGCCGTGGTCCAATTGTTTGGTTTAGTTATGCTACCCTGTATAGCAATTTAGAACTGATGCACTACAATATGGCTCACAATTTTTGGCCTAAACTGAACCAAACTGAATCATTATACACTTGCCCATATCTAACTGCCACAGATCACCATCTGGTCACTAAATTCTGTGCAGATGATAAACTCATCAAGTACTTGGGAGGTGCAATTTGTGTTTGTTGGTGTGTTAAATACTTGTAAAAGCTCTTAGCGCCTTCAAGTGGATACTTGAAAAGTACATCGCCCTCAAAGCTGTGGTTTTGGGGAATCTGCTCATGGCATATCACTTCTTGTGGCAAGCTGATGTCTTTTGGGTAGTGAAACAAGCTATGGAAACCATTCTGATTTATATGCATCTGCAAATGCACTAATATGTTTTAGCCATTGCTGGTTGCACTCGTCGCTTGTGGTTTTCAAATCAAGATTATTGATGTTGAACCATAACTGGTTTTAGAAATGTGGCAAGATAAACTTACAGTCAAATGTGCTTTATTCTAAATGAAGTAGCCCTGAATTGTAAAGACTACATATCAAGAACAAGCACCTTACAATCAACTGCAATGTTTTTTTTTTTTTACTTTTATTTTGTCATTTCTCTTTTCCATCTCAATCAGAAGCTCTTATGGCAGTGCAAGTGTGCAGTGTGACTTTATTTTGATTGATTGTTCGCTTTCTCAGTTATGTTTACTCATGGCCAAAAGTAGTGAAAGCACATAACCCAGAGGTTAACTGAAATCCAAATTGAGATCAAATATTCCAAACCTTGAATTGGATGCAAGAAAATCAAGTTCAACATGAAATGCCTCTAATTTAGACACACTTGTTACTATAACAGTAGAGCGCAGCTTTCCCATATTTAAGTATATACATGGATTGAAGTTAATAAAGTTATGAATGTTCTTCGTTGTCAGTATGGCATCTATCACGGTAGAGGCTCTTGTGAATCCCCCAAACGAGACAAATGAAGATATGCATCCGTACCTGCAAGAAGACAAGGTGATCCACCATTAAGGTCCAATGCTTTCGCCAAAAATATCATGCACAACTGAAATTTAATAGAGGGACTGGCTACACAGGAGAAACTGTGACATCTTCACAACACTGGCCTCAAGTTTAGAGATGGATTACAGGAGTCTAGGAGTAAAATGGTAGACTCACAAGTCCACTATATGGAAGCAGTATGAGGAAACCATTTGCAGGGAGGTACAGAACAAAATTTGCAGGGGAAAGTAACATGGCAGCAATGTCATCTAGGCTCATGTGAGATGCCGTTTTCAAATTTCAACTTCGTATTGGGTTGAATAAGATAAGGTTCAGAGTAGTACTCGTAAATATTCTCAAACGTACCATATCCTTCCATAGAGATGATTTGCAGATCTCCTCCAAAGTACCGAGCATACAAGCGACTTATAGGAAGCCCGTATCCATAACCAGCCATTGTTGCAATATCAGCTGTTCCAAGATCTGATTGCTCATCAAGTGGATTTTTAGCAGTACTGTATAGATACGTAAAAATCTTAGGGAGACCACTTCTTGCAATTCCACCACCTTCATCAGAAACCTAGAATATGCACATGAACACTAGTTAGGGAGTTCGTGAAAGTGCTATGCCTTTCAATGAAACTTAACATGGAAAGAGAAAAGAAAAACAGAACACGTTCGCAAAATCAACAAGCATCTGTCCTAAAACATATACGAACACATGCCTTAATGGTGACATCCTCTAAACCATCTGCAACTATTATTCGTATAGGGGGTGCAACCTTGTCTGAGTCCATAAACCGCTCCTGGACAGCACGCAACGAGTTTTTAACTAGCTCAAAGACCATCAAATGTAAGTGAGTTGGAACATACCTGCCAAGAAAGTGAAGGAAAATATTAATGAACTTATAATGACTCGTACTTCCCCAAACTTTATCAGCAGAAATAGAAAAAAGGGTGAACGATATGAGGGACAGAGAGATGATCAAAATGAATACTAAAGAAGATAAGACCCCAAAGGGTGGCCCATAATTGAGATATCTAGTTCAATCACTTCCAACTCACTTGGGGCCCAAAAGGGAAGAATAAGAAAATAAAATTTTAAACAGTCGCTATCCAAAAAAAAAAAAAAACTTAAAGAAGCCAGATTCTTCAATTCAAAGTAAAATAACTTACGGGAATGTAAAACTAGGATCACCATAGATGTTAATATCAGGTGCACTCCCATACTCTCGCAAGCACATGGAGCGGGCATCCTCACTTGCATTTCTTGCAATCTCTACAGGGGACATCTTTGTATGTATATAACCAATTATATCAGGAGAGGGATCAGGATCATGCAATGCCACATGCTGCCCTGAGTGTGACCCAAATTTGAAGCAGAAAAACAAGTTTAACATCGATGTTCTGTGCAACTAACAAAAAGTTCATTACCAAAAAGGAGAAAGAAAGCAGAGGATAGAAAGCTTCAATGTTCTGTCGAGTCTGCAGCCAAGATTTATATTACTAACCAATGAGCATTCGGATACCAATTCTTGACATGTAAAATCGATCCAGAAACTGGTGGATTTCATCCAAATCCCCGTGATGAATCTTTGAGCTCAGACCTTTCTTCAGCTGTTGAACCCCTAGAGCCATTGTTGGAACAACATTATTGTGTCTCACCTTGATCATCTTAATCATTTGGGTGAAGTCCAATTCCTCATTCCTATCCTTGATTTCAGGAAATGACCTAAGGTCACGAAACGAGTCTAGGTACCAATCTCGAACCTAGCAGATTAAAAAGAGTCCAAAATTAGTACTTCCTTCAATCATTCCAATTCAATGGTTAGTTTTGGCAACTAAACTAACCCAAGCAAAGCACTAGAAAGCAACAAGTTCCAGCTCCTAACGTGTCTATCTGCTTCATAAATTAAATAGGAAACTTAAAACACTTGAAAGTACAAAGACCTACTTTAGAACATGCAAATGTAAACTAAAAATAGCTCCCAAGTTATGTATAGTACTCATGAAAAGAATATAAGACCTACAGTTATAAAACTACCAAAATATTTCCAATTGCACAAAACACAACTTTTAAAGTCATGGCATCAACAGATATGCAAGAACAAGTACAAATGTAGCCATGGCATCAACAGGATTGTCTATACATAGTATCCACACAGCAGGAATCCTTCTCACTAGAGAGCAGAGGCCAACCAATTGTAAAAGAAAAATAAATTTAAAGATTGGATTACCAAACCACCAAAAAGAAAAAGAGTACTACTCCGTCCCAAAAGGGAAGTGTCTTTTTGCTTCATGATAATGAACAAAACAATGACTGCTCATTTCTAGGACCGCTACCAGCAATCGATTCTTACATAGATATAGTATTCAATAAAATCAAAGTAATGCAACAATGGAGCACTACAGTTGAAAATTTGAGTGTCACTAGCATTCCCACAACTGAATAGTTGGTCAGACAGTTTTGCCCTAGCTCTGTAGCTTAACCATTGTAGGAAAAATCCATACATCAAAGGAGCACTACAGTTGAAAATTTGACAAATAACATGTATCAATGGAGCACTGCAGTTGAAAAATTGAGTGCCACTAGCAATTCCCACTATTAAATAGTTGGTTTTGCACTAGCTCCATAGTATAATCATTGTAGGAAAAAGTGTTGCTCCCCTTTAGACTTTCAACTAATAAATAAATACTTAACCAAAGACTACAGAGACCCACATCCACAAACTCTCGCATAAAAAAGAATCAGAAAATTCAAAGGCCAAATACAGGAAATGGCACTACTTCAAATCAAATGTCTAGCTTTTAAGCTTGTTTGAATATTCATTTGCATTTTTACACATTCTTGCCGTATTTAAGAGTGTGCTTAGTATTTTCTGGTGCTTAAATGTTAAAAATTATGTCCCCATTGCAACAAGCATTGTAGTAGGAGTACACTTTTTAACTAGAAATGCATAATTCTAGTAAGGTTTAATCTAATAAATAATCACCTAACCAAGACTTTTACCAACTGCAAAATCCTATTTCCACAATTACCCACATGACGATAGTCAAAAAAAAAAAAATCAAAACTCGAATAAAGAAAAGAAAATGATGACGAAATCCAAAGCCCAAATAAGAGGCATCATAAGGAAACACATATAATAAAATTAAAAACCCAGAAAAAGAAAATTGATGTGGAATAGCCAAGGCTATTTACAAAATACCCATCTCATTTCCACAACTACCCACATGAAAAAGAATCACAAAATTCAAAACCCACAAATAAAAAATTTTAATGAGAGAATTGTATTGTACTTTGAGAATCGCAGGCTTATCGGATAAACCATAAGGGAGGGATTCGAGCTCAATAGCACGGCGAGCAATACGAATAGGAAGTTCCTTGTGAAGGAATTGAGCGGAAATGAGGAGATTGCGGTGAGTGGGTCTGGACCCAAACTCCATCATGTAACGGAGGCTGACGCCAGTCTGCTTCATCGCACCCCATCTGTGCACCTCCTCGATCAGCGTCTTTGAGAACGCCTCGAACAGTTTCTTGGCCGCCATGGGAAGGACTCGAGGAGGAGGGAGAAATCTAGGAATTGCCACTAGTACTCCATAAACTGTAGAGAACCAACATGCAAGCGGAGTGTACAATATGGGACTACAGGCATGTACACATCACATCACCCCAAAATTCACATTTGTCTCAAGAGAGAGGATGGAGGAGAGAGAGTGGAGAAGGAAATAAATGGATAGGAGACTAGGAGAGGCACTGGCTTGGGGGCTTTTACAATTTTACATTATAAATAGTGATTAATGCAATTTAATCCCTAAAGTTTTCGTAAAAGGTTAAAAGGATCTTTCAATTTTGAAAAATTATGTTTAAGTTTTGAAATAATTTTTTTGTTGTAAAGTTTACTTTTTATAGAAATCGTCAAAAATTAAAGAAGTAATTAAATATTTTACAATTAATTTTTTAAATAGATTAAAATAATATTTAATTAAACATTATTCTAATTAAATTTTATCTTAATTATAATTAATATCTTAATTAAAATAATATCTAATTAAAATATACCCTAATTAAATTTTATCTTAATTACAATTAAAATTACCTAAGAATAATATTAATTAAAAATTATCTTAATTAATATTTTACTTTAATTAAATCCTTAATTAATTTCCTAACAATAATACATTAATCTATTCCCAATCTTAATTAATTTCCTAAAAATAATACATTAATTAATTATCTACCTTAATTAATTAATTTTCTACCTTAATTAGGGTTCATCACCACCACCACCACCATTTCCCTCTCCCCCAACACCACCTAACAAAATCCACTGCCACCATTCCTCCCTCCCACCACCATCACCACCATTCCCGCATATGACAAAAGTTTAAAGCTAAGCTTGATTCAGAATGATTTACCTCGTTAATGGCATTTGATTTATCTTGCTTGAATCC
>JAOTQG010128532.1:0-10044 GCA_025631175.1 Iris virginica
ATTTTATTATTTTAAAGTTATATTGTGCTAACTATTATGTAAACAAATAATATAATTGAGTTATATTTCAATTTTTACTATAATCATAAGCTATTAGTGTTAAATATAGTGTTTGTTTTTAATTTTTTGTTATATATTATTTGTAAAAATTTCTAAATCGATAAATCGAACCAAACCAAACCGTTGTTTATCAGTTCGGTTTGGTTCGATTTTTTAGTTTGGCGGTTCGGTTTAGATTTGAAATTATCCAAACCAATAGGATAGAATTCGATTTGCGGTTTATACCCCAAACCAAACCAAACCGAACCGTTGCACCCCTATAAATGATGAAAGTGAAGTTTTATTGGCAGAAGATTTAAGGCAGATTAATTAATTCTTCTTCCACACAGAGTTGCCAATTCATAGCAAACACCGCATTGAATCCACTAACCATTACTTCTCAAAAATCACTCTCTTATTTCCATTAATATTGAAATGAAACTTCTCAATATATAATCCCTAGCTCTCATGGGTCAATTAATACTGTCATGCATGCATCTCTCTCTATAAATTGGCTACCTCTCCATTAAGCCTCTCCTCCTTCATTATCAGTAGTTGTGCTGTTCCATTGCATCTCTCTCTCTCTCTCTCTCTCTCTCTCTCTCTCTCTCTCTGAGTTTTCAGTATCTTCTGCAGATATATTTCTAGTGATACATATATGTATCTATTATATGTTCATAAATCATACATGTTGCAGACATATTTCTAGTGATATTCAAATTGGCTTAGGCAAGTATTCTAGTTTTGATTTCTTATTTGATTTCATTCTCCCATGATAGGACAAATAATAATCTGTATTGCTTCCCATGGTATCATGATGCACTTCAAATAAGCATACAACCGGCCACATATGTAATTAATTATATATGATCAAATACATTCACTAATGGATTTTGTTTCTGCTTTGGATTGCAGTAACGAGGCAGTCAATATGTGTAGTGTTGGCCATGGGCGCGTTGAGGCATATATATGGGGTGTTTGGTGCGAGGGAGAGAGAGAAAGAGAGGAGAAAAGATGAGGCTGTGACAGAAGAGAGAGAGCACAACCCGCCAATTAGTTAACGAAAAGATGGTTACTTTTTGTGGGAGTGTGCTTTCTCTTATTCTGTCAATCACAGCCTCGCCCACACCTTCGCTCTGCCGCCTTCATTCATTTTCATTCCCAGTGATCATATTGATCAGAGCCAGTCACCGGAAGAAAGTTCTTTTACTATTTTTGCGCCCTCTTTCTTATACATAAATTTTTTATCTTTTTATATTTCACACACCTGAGTATTTCTAATGTAAGTTTTGGATTTCTCTCAGGTCATGGTGGACTTTGCTAAACAAAGTACTTGGCAGAAGTTTGAGTTGTTTTGATGGCATGACCAAAATCATATATATGCAGCATGCTTGATGAGAAGTTAACTAACTATGGCAAAGTAGAGCTTAGCTAGCTTGGACAGAAGTGCAACTATGATATATAATAGGCCTCTTTAAGGGCATTTGCAATTTCTTTTGAAATTTCTGGACTTGGTTGGACAGTACTACTCCTATATATTGATTAAACGCCTCTTCTTCCCTTGCAGCTGCCGTGACTTCTAGGTTTGAGTTCCTTGACGTCGTTTTTAGAGCCATTCTATTGCTTTTTTTGATGTAAATTGTAAACAAGGACGAATCATTAACATTCAGGGTTTAATGAAAGTGATACGAGTATGATTAGAATCAAATGAGGTATTTTTTTTCTTCTTAGTTTTTGAAGTCTAAACTGTTGCAAGCTTTTGAAGTTCTTTTCATCTAAGAACCTGAGTTTTAGGGTCTGTTTATTCTTCTATATATCACCAATCTTCCAGTGCCAATATCAAACCATAATTGTGTAAATCAAGCGAATGGAGAGTAGAACAGCTTGTTTTCTTTCGTCGTATATAATTTGATCACCATTCTGATCAATCGCATAAACAATTTGTATACAAGTACGTAGGCCAGAAATGTTTATTAATTAGTTTAGTTTGATAAACACATCGATCAATGCTGATTCTCGTGCTGATATATAGCTGATCAACAGGTTCAGCAAACAAATCCAAAACAAGCATTTGTATCTCTTGGAAGATACCGAATGATCAAATCAGTAGAAAAAATTCACCAAATGTGGTTGTACCAAGTATAATCTGAATGACAAATTTTAGTACATGGTCTACGGCCAAAATCAGTACTTCATGGAATTACAACGTAATAAGGCCGGTGAACTCAATCAGCCGTTTCAATGGCTGAACTACAGCCATTGTCGAGATACTATATCTACATCCGTATATATTAATCAGCCTTTGATTTATTTGATAAATATTCTGAACTACTCGTTTCATTGTTAATTCATTTTCGATGGAATGCAAACTTAACTAAAACCCCATGAAATGAAATGAATGAATAATTTGAATGCGGTAAGAGCTTCCTTCAAGTTTTGTTTTCCCTATGGCATCTTTTGTCTTAATTCTTAAATATAATATAAAATACCAAACTATTATTTAATATAACAAACATTAAAACTTTAATGATAAGAAAATAAATTATACTACTATTCAATGAAATTTTGGATTATATGAGTTAATTTTTTATAAATATTTGATTAAAATTTAATTAAGTCAACCTAAAGTAATTCTAATAATGTTTTATTTTTGAAAATGGAGTACCTATTTGTTTATTCAGGAAAATACAGAAAGTAGAAAAAAATTGAAAAAGAAACTAATAAGAGGGGACAGTTGAATAACTCCCAGAAGTTAGATCCCTTCCCACTGCTCCTCACTCCTTCCACTACTTCCACCACAGTGACTCCTCACACATTTCCCCCAATTTCTCACAAAATCCCAAACCCTAATTCTCCAATTTCAAAACAAGAATTAACGTTACACAACCCACGAGCTCCAAATCCAGACACTCGTGCTCCATGTACTGTCGGCAGTGTTTGCAATGACCTTTTGACCAGCTGGATAGCTTTCGAATTTCTTATTGTGGATTGAAAGATGAGACGGAGGGGACCGGATTTTCGACGTCCGGTGAGGCGCAGGTTCTCCAACGTGTTCTGGTTAACAGTGTGTGGATTGACGGTTTTGTTACTCATTGTATTGCTTAGTAGAGAGAGCAACCAGCCTAGTTCTAGATCCGTTTTGTCCAAGGTAATTTGATCATGTTTCCTTATGATGGTTCAATTGCTGTGATCTGCTTGCTGAAATTTTGTGTATTTTTACAGAAAATTGTTATTTCTTTCGTTTTTGCACATGGGTGTTTACTTTCTTCTCGAAAATGTTGGAACTTGGATGTGAAGTGGTATTTCGTTAAGATATGGATTTGGCTGGTAATAGTTACTGGTCTGATGCTGTGTAGCAAATTTATATTTTATCACTTGATTTTCGTACATGGGTACTCTCATTTTTGCGTAAAATGTTTGATATGAAGTGGTATTTCATTAAGATAAGCATTTGGCTGGTAATAGTTACTGGTGAGATGAAAGTGGGTGCCTCTCAAAGGGCCATGAAAGATAAGGAAATAATGATGAAATATAGAACTCTTATCATTAAAATGAAAAATGAAATAAGATAGGACGAGGGTGAAATGATTTAGGTTTGCTGGGACGGTTTCGGGATGAGATGATTATTGGTCAGATGCAGACTGAGATTCATGAAGGGATGCAATTCAACCAACAATGTTGATGGGTTTAGGTTGATCTTGGCTAGTGGAGGTGAGGCAGCTCTCTGGGCTGGGCTCGACGATAGTGAAAAGATTCAAGAAAATAAAGCTGTGATTCAACAAAAGTGCACATTAGAAAAATTAAGATTCAACAAAAATGTAAGTCAGCCTCTTACCCATCTTGTTGGATAGTATACTCCTTCCTTTGACTTCCCATTGTTGTTTATGTCATATAGCTCTCCAAGAATCAGAACAGGGATTGCGGTTTCTCAATTCACCACCTCACTGATGGAAAGCAAGACAAAACACTCATCAACCATAATGAATCAATCTGTTACCGTCTAAAACCCATTTCAGCCCACCCTTTCATCAAGATTTAGGTTTTCTGTGAATATTCATGCAGTATAATGAATAAAAAGTTTGATATGCTGTGAGTCTGTGCATCTCTCTCTCTCTCTCTCTCTCTCTCTCTCTCTGTGAATCTCCTCTGATTTGTTCACTTAAACTTCATTAGATTTGAAATGGAAAATGCTGAATATAAATTCTAGTCGAGTGCCAGCAGTGCATTTGGGTCTGGCTAGTGAAAGGGAGAATTGAGAAGAAAAGCGTGAATATAATTATGACAGCGGCAACTCTCCGGCGAGCTTCAAGCCGTCAATGGAGAGGAGAGGGGTGAGAGGAGAAGGAACACACTAGGGGAGAGGAGAGAGAAAGTAAGAATTGGATGATCCTTTTTTAAAGTTTTGATAATATCTACATTTGACTTGGCATGTTTTATCCTCTGAAATCTCAAAAGCGGAGGCTATTATGGTTAAGAAAAGGATGGGCAAGAGGCTACCTTGTAGACTTGTGGTATATTTTGTTTTGAGATGTTCATTTGTTTGGTGGGTGTTCTAATCCGTGAGAGACTATGAGTTGGTGTATTTGATTGAGATTATTGGTTTTCCACAATCTTAGTGATCTACTAGACTACAACTTGATATAGTGACTCCATCCTCTTGTAGTTCTCAAGGTTGTTTGGTGCACCACACTAATGCCTGTTATACTATGGTTTGTGATTAGTTGTCCTGAAAACCTCACCAAACTTATTCATCCATGCTTCAGAAGTTTTTGTATTTAATGTTCGAGGTAATATTTTTTTTTCTATCTGTAGAATTTAATAAAATGCGGCAGCATTCTTTATATTTTGGTATGGGTGGAAGGGCTTGAGCCTAAATGGCCTTAATCAACTCGGCATGTTGCATGGATTTCTAGTCTATCATGCAAGAGTTTCCAACTTCTGTGTGCTAACATCCCTTTTGTTCTAATTATTGATTAGCTCAGTCATGCAAACTAAAGACTTGATCATCATCATCATTAGGGGTGGACCCACCAAGGCACACCAGGGTGCGGTGGGCCCCCTGAATTTTTGGAAATATTTGTTAGAATTTTTTGGTTTTCCATTATATAAGTTTTAGATGCATTGTAGAACTAAAGATCTCTCTAGTTTAGTGGTTAAAACATTCATTTAAACCATGTGACCATGTTTCGAATATTCTTAACAACTTTGCTTTATAAAACCTTTAATTTTGACCTTTATTTAAGGATTCGAAAGGGAGAAATGAGATACATATGTTTTTCATTTTTTCATCCAGTTTTATATTATGATATTTTTGGTTATGATTCAAGTCTCATAAATGATAAATGTTTTTTGTTTCTTTTCATTCTTTATCATGCATCTAGCTATAGTTTGAAAATTAATTTTAAATACCTGAACTATATAATAATCAAACTATTTTTGTAAAAATGGTTGTACAAAGTAATCTTGGAAAGTAATATCATTTAAGTAACCATAATGCTATAATTATCTTCTTGTAACAAAAATGACTTTTTCTGTTTTCACATTTTCATTTGAGGAAAATTATTTCATAATTGCACTTTAATGTTTAATTTGTAATCTTTATTTTAATGCACTATATATCATGTAATCAAATAAATTGACTTACGCATAATTAATTGGTTTGGAAAATTTTACTACTCCATATAAGAAAAAAAAATGTCACTCAGTGGCAAAGCTCCCCATGATCATCATCATTCACATTCGATGTATCTACTTGTTTTTTTCGTGGGCCTACCATGCCCTGTAATGCCCTTTAGGTATAGAGACAATATAGAATATTTCACCTTGAGAACTTACATATCATATTCCTTTCGCACAAATTGAGTGCCAATTTTGAGGAAACTTGTCCCAAAATGATTGTTAATTTTCCATGAAGTTATATCAACCTTTATCACCGAACATGTTTCAATATCCACTTCCAAGGCCATAGTGGTACCACTAAAGGTGATTCCGTCCTTGTGCCACTAATTTTGCTTATTGTCTCACTTACTAAATTTTCACAAAACACCCAAAAATGATACTCAATCTGGGACAGGAGTAGTTCTTCGATCAAACCAAGAGGGTCAGAAATGGATAAGAACCTTCAGATTGCTGGTTTTATTTGGCATACTTGGTTCAAGCTTTACTTTACCAACTCAACTAAGCTTAGCCTTTGTTGTAATTACTTGGGAAAGGTTACATGAATCCTTTTTGCCATTCATTTCAGCCGAATCCCATGGTCTCACTGTTAAAGGAAAGCTTTACTACTTAAGAAAAGACCATGTTCACCAGCCATAAATTTTTCATGAACACTTAATGAGTGGGTAGCATTGCAATTAATTAAAGACTATGCAGTATGTACTTCATATTCTGAATTTTTTCAGAGGTAGTAGTTTGCGAAATCCAGATATTCTAACATAGGTTTAGGTTACTCGAGATTGAAAAAGGGTAACAAGGAAAAAATAACAAAAATAAATGTGTTTTAGGTATTTTAATAGGGTCAAGTTAATCTATTTTCGATACATTCGTTTAGTTGGTAAAGCCCATGGCTGCAACATGCATTCCATCATAGATTATGACAGTGTGGTTTGCTACTTTGCTTTTGTTAAACTAAAGATTCATTGGTGCTTTGCTTTTGTTACTAAAAACTTTATCATGTGTTTCATCAGTCATGAGAAAATTGTGGCTTAATCTCTTTTTCTAGCATGTGAATTCGTTGGGTCCAAAAGTTGGTCTGTTTTGTTGCTAAATTCTATATGTACAAGTTTGCGCTTTATGAGTCTTAATGGAGATTAGTTTCTTTGGGTTCTCTTTAATTTTTTTTCTATTTCCTCGCTCTTTTGGATTATAGTTATGTTAATGATCGATGTGTATCTGAAATGAAAATGGATGTGCTAAAATGATTTCTTTTCTAAAGTAACATTTGAGGAAAAGCATTCCAAGATGGCACAGAAAATTAGTACACAAAATAAAAGCAACTTTTGGTTTTAGATTTAGTGATGCGATGAAGGTTGTGGTGCTCTGAAGGTTCAACAAACATTGAAGTTAGGTAACATATATGATGAAGACCATTTGAGATTTGATTCGTCTCGTAAGTCATGTGAAGCCTACTGATTAGTAGTGAACTTTTAACAATGAATTTGTTATCATTATTCTTATCGACCCATGTTCATTCCGCAGAGACCTTACAGACATGACAGATTTGTTGAAGGCCTTAATGTTACTGAAGAAATGTTAAGCCCCGACTCTATCACAAGACAACTCAATGATCAAATATATCTTGCAAAGGCGTTTGTTGTGATAGCAAAAGAAAGCAACAACCTCCAATTTGCATGGGAATTGAGTGCCCAGATTCGCAACTCACAGGTCCTCCTATCAAATGCTGCACTAAGGCGCTCACCATTGACAACCAGAGAATCAGAAACTGCCGTTCGCGAAATGGCACTTCTACTCTACCAAGCTCAACAGCTCCATTATGATAGTGCCACCATGATCATGAGACTGAAAGCCAAAATTCAGGGTCTGGAAGAACAGATGAATTCCGTGAATGAGAAGAGTTCAAAGTATGGACAAATAGCTGCTGAAGAAGTCCCAAAGAGCTTATACTGCCTTGGTGTCCGGTTAACAACTGAATGGTTTAAAGATTCAAATTTGCAGAGAAAACAACCAGAGAAAAGGCATGTAGCCATGAAACTGAAAGATAACAATCTCTATCATTTCTGTGTCTTTTCTGACAATATTCTGGCGACTTCAGTTGTTGTGAATTCAACTGCTTCAAATTCCAAGAATCCTGAGATGATAGTTTTCCACCTTGTAACTGATGAAGTGAACTATGCTGCGATGAAAGCATGGTTCTCCATGAACAGTTTCCACGGGGTGGTGGTTGATGTTCAAAAGATAGAAGAGTTTACCTGGTTAAATGCTTCGTATGTCCCTGTACTGAAACAGCTCCAAGACTCTGATACCCAAAACTATTATTTTTCTGGCAACAATGATGGTGGGAAAACTCCAATCAAGTTCCGGAACCCCAAGTATCTTTCTATGCTAAACCACCTTAGGTTTTATATTCCAGAAGTGTATCCTGCACTGAAGAAGTTGGTATTCCTTGATGATGATGTTGTGGTTCAGAAAGATCTGTCAGCTTTATTTTCTATTGATTTGCACGGCAATGTCAATGGGGCGGTGGAGACATGCATGGAGACATTCCACAGATACCACAAGTACTTGAATTACTCTCACCCTCTAATAAGATCACATTTTGATCCCGACGCTTGTGGATGGGCTTTTGGCATGAATGTCTTTGATTTGGTCGAGTGGAGAAAAAGAAACGTAACAGGGATCTACCACTACTGGCAAGAAAAGAACGTGGACCGAACATTGTGGAAACTTGGGACGCTGCCTCCTGGACTCTTGACATTTTATGGGATGACGGAGCCCTTAAAGCCTGCGTGGCATGTGTTAGGGCTGGGCTACACAAATGTTGATCCTCCCTTGATAGAGAATGGGGCTGTACTGCACTTCAATGGGAACTCGAAGCCATGGCTGAAGATCGGAATGGAAAAGTACAAGCATCTTTGGGAAAAGTATGTCGATTATACTCACCCCTTACTGCAACAGTGCAATTTCCATTGATTCTCGACATGAACTGGGTCCTGCAGTGTCAAGCGGACTGAAATTTTGTACACCAGAACGCTCGAAACTTTGTTGTGAAAATTTAAGCGAGGGTAGCAGTTCAATCAAAGGAAAAAATCACGGCCAGCGACATAAATTCAGATCTCCAGTCGTGACCAAAGGCAATCTAGTTGCTGATATAGTCCTGTGTTGTAGTATATACTTTGGTGTAATATCTAAATTAAGAATGCCATTGATCATTTTTTTTGTTCGTAAAATTTAGCCCATTATCAGTTATTTGAGCTGTAGCCACAATGGATAATCCATAGCAATTCAATTTGAATTCTTGTGAATTCTTATGTATTTATCAGAGATGTATTGGCTTTCTTCTATCTGAATTTGCTGCCAAATTTTCCAAGTTAAATAAATGAAGGAGCATCTGATACAAGAATCATGCTGCAAACCCTTCAAAGATGTTTTTGTGTTTTTATGTTTTCCCCTACATAACATAGTGCACAAATTACCTTCTGCTGAACAAATATGTTTATTTTGCTTACAATCGAACGATCAATCTTGCTCGTGTCGAAATTGACATAATGCAATTCGAGTCAATCTTTAAATGCATGAATTGTATTTTATTGTAGATTACTTGATTTAAAATCCATGTATTTCATTTTAAAACAAACTGAAAAAACTGCTAGACAACATAACTAAAAGAGCAAATGAACCAACATGAGAGGGGGCAGAAAGTCCATCTGAAATAGCCACATTTGGGAGACTCTCAATTAGAAATATCTCTTACCTCATTGATAGGTTTTGAATGTAATTCAGGTGAAATATTGCTTGAAGTATTATAATAATTCAACCATCAACAAATCAGTCGTTGTAGTATAGTGGTGAGTATTCCCGCCTGTCACGCGGGTGACCCGGGTTCGATCCCCGGCAACGGCGTTTTGTTCAACTTTTTTCTTAATTTTTAAAACCATTTTCATAAAAATCAATTTGACATAAAATATCGCAACTGATTTTGCATTTTATTTATTTTCAATCTGCTTTTCTTCAGTTATTATTTGAAAACAAATAAATTAAATATTTATATAATTAAAATTTTCAATTTTGTCAAATCTCAATTCGAGAAATTCAATAGTTGGACTCTGAATCGAGTTCCCAACAGGGGGC
This sequence comes from Iris virginica, assembly GCA_025631175.1. Classification (NCBI taxonomy): domain Eukaryota; kingdom Viridiplantae; phylum Streptophyta; class Magnoliopsida; order Asparagales; family Iridaceae; genus Iris; species Iris virginica. Next base: position 9,847 of record JAOTQG010128532.1, read on the forward strand.
GGAGATCTTAAAGGAAAAAAAAAAAAAAAAATCTCAGATAGGAACAATTGTACACGTGGTGAAAGCCCATTGCCTCCTAAGTAAGATGCCGGCGTAGCAGAACAAGAACGATGTCAAAGTTTTCAAACCTTGTCCCACTCCGCCTCGTCCTGCCGAACGTCTCTCTCTCCAAATCCATCCAAATGGGCTCTTTTCTTC
>JAOTQG010128543.1:0-31461 GCA_025631175.1 Iris virginica
GAGAGAGAGAGAGAGAGAGAGAGAGAGAGAGAGAGAGAGAGAGAGAGAGAGAGAGAGAGAGAGAGAGAGAGGTGTGGATGCAATTATTTTTTTCCACTGTCTCGTTTAAATGCACACATCTAATTATTTACAAGTCCAAACTGAGATCCGATTACAGATTGTTGCTCGTAGTTAAATTTTCTTTACAACAAGATCATGAATATATTCACATTAATTCACCAAATTTTATTCGAAAAACTTTCACCGATTTAGTGAATTTTTTCGACTTGATCCTACTATATTTAGTAAAAATATAGTTATTTATCAAAATTTCATTGAATCCTAGGATTTTCTGAATCCTAGGATACAAGTTGAAAAATATCTCTTACCTTCAGAACTTTTTGAATATTTTACAACATGAGAGGTATTTTCTCGGGAGACATTGCAGAGAAGACAACTATATGCTTTTGTGATAAGATTCGATGCATTTGGAATGGAATTCTTGGTTACCATGATTTGAACATGATTTCTGCTGATTCGATGCATTTTGTGATAGACTTCGATGCAAAACAACCGATTGAACATGGTTGTGTCTATGAAGATTGAGTTTCTTGGAGTTCAATGACTTCTGGATATGGATTTCATGGCAAAAGACGAGGAGGGAATTGCTTTGTACAATAATTTCTGGATATGAATATGGACTTCTGGATATGGATTTCATGGTAAAGACCATGTCTAGTGAAGCCGGGCCTATTGTTTGTGGCGCTCTTGTCAATGCCTCTTAGCTTCATGGGAATCATGAAATGATATATTTTGTTTACGAGTTCCTTATTTAGATAGAACCTGCAAACCCCCTCTAATCTATATACTAGATCAAAAAGTGAGATCTTGCAACTAAAATGAGAATACAATGAAAGAAAGAGGATTAAAGAAGTTGCTAGATTAAAATGTTATTATACCTACTTGATTACCATCATTTGAACATGATTTCTATTGAATATACTAGGTTTTAGGGGAAAAAATTCCATTGCATCCTAGGATTAAGAGGAAAAAGTTCTTACAAATTAATGTAAAAAAAAATATATATATATATATTCATAATTTATCTTGTTTTAAAGAAATTTTAATTAGGAGCAACAATCTGCACGCGGATCTCAATTTGAAGTTATAAATAATGAGATATGTGCGCTTGAATTTTAAAGAGAAAAAAATAACAATTGCATTCACCCCTCACCAGATTTTAATTGATGGGTTTGTCCAAATTTTTTGGATAATTACGAAATATACCGCTGGTGTTTTAAAGAAGATATGATCTCAACCTTTAATATATGTCTAATCCAATGGATGTAAATGGTTCCTACGGTTCTCTTTTAAATGGGATCCTAGTGGAGTATTCAACTAGGACCATATATGGAACATTAGTTCTGCATCTTTGAAAAAATTTAAATTTTTTTATTTTATCTTTAAATATATTAACGATTGATCATGTTTTTAAAAAAATTAATTACGAGCAAAAATCTACAAATGGATCTCAACTTGTAGTTATAAATAATAAGATACGTGTTTAAAGTTTAAAAAGGAAAAATAATAATTGCGTTCATCCCTCACCAGATTTTTATTGATAGGCTTGTCCAAATTTTGGATAATTACGAAATATGTCGCGTGTTTTAAATAAGATTTGATCTCATCCTTTACTTTGTGTTTAATCCAATGAATGTGAGTAGCTCTTACGGTTCGCATTTTAAAAGGGTTCCTAATGGAGTATTACATTAGGACCATACGTGGAACATTGCTACATCTTTGAATTTTCTTTGACTCTTTTATTTGGTTTTTTAAATATATTCATTATTAATCTTGTTTTAAAGAAAATTTAACTACGAGCGAGAATCAACGAATAGATCTCAATTTGGAGTTATAAATAATAAGATGTGCATTTAAAGTTCAAAGAGGAAAAAATAATTGTGTCCACACATGATCAGATTTGAATTGGCGGGCTTGTCTATATTTTTTGGGAAATTACGAAATGTCACCGGTGTTTTAGAGAAGAATTTGATCTCAACTTTTAATTTGTGTCTAAACCAATGGATGTGAGTGAATCAAATGGTTCTCATTTTAATTGATTCCTAGCAGAGTAGGACACTATATACGAGTGTGTTCAAATGAGAACCAAGAAACCTCTTAGAGCCCTCGAATCAAAGTAATTGGATGACTACGATTAGATTGAAGAGAAAATACCAGTGGCAATTCTATAATAAACTAGAATTACACGTATCAGTTATATAACTACGATATTTTCTCTTCTTCTCAAAAAAATAATATATTTAAAATGAAATATCTCATAATATAAAATTCAAAATTAAAATCTAATCCGAATTCTCAATCAAATTAAATTCTTTTTCAAACAGGATCAATAAAGAATATTTTTGAGATGTTTTTTAGTCTTAATTAATATCTTATTTTTTAACTAAATATTAAATTTTATGATTCACAAGATTGCTTTTATGGTTCATATTTTTTAGGGTTCACAGTTGCGAATGTTTGTATTTGGTTAATTTTCAGCAAAAATTGAATTTTATGGTTCACAATATTGATTTCGTGGTTTATTGTTTTACTTTTATAATTCATTCTATTTTTTAGTACAATTGAATTTTGATAGTTCAGAGTATTGATTTCATGATTCATAGTTATTAAATACTTCGTTCAGACTATTTTTTTAGTGCAAACACAATTTTATAGTTCATAATATTGTTTACATTAGTGTTTTCATGTTCACAATTGTGAGTGCTTGTGTTTGGTTATTTTTTAGTAGAATTTTATTATTCACTGTATTGATTTCATGGTTTACCGGTCTATTTTTTACTACAAATTAACTTTTATGGTTCACGGTTGTGAAAGGCGAAATATTTTCTTTATTGATATTGCTTGAAAGAAAATTTAATTTTAAACATGAATCCAATCAGATTTTAAATTCGAGTTTTAAATCATTAAATTTCATTTAAGTAAACGGCGATTTTTAGAGGAGAGATAAAATAAGGTGCAATTATTACAGAATAGCTATCGCACATTATTAGCCTGCTTGAAAGAGGACTTAATTTTGAACAAAAATCCGCAATTAGATTTTAATTTCGAATTTTAAATAAGGGTGATGTTATTTACACACTTCAATTTTACTAAATTTACACTTTTATTTTATTTTTCAAATATATCCTTTTTACGATTACCATAATATCCCTTCTAATAAAAGTTACATGTTAGCACTAAAAATAGGATAAATACGCACTTCTTTTAACCTAAAATATATTTTCTTTTAACCTAAAATATATTAAATACATGCTCTTATTCACAATAATTTTTTCTGGATTAGAATATACTATTGATAAAAAATAAAATAAAAAAACAAATGTACCGTGAAAAATTGTTTCAGTAAAACTCTCTATGGTTATGTATCTAAAAATTTGCTTTCTAATTTTTTTGGAACTCCAAAATATATTGTGACTGAATTGTCTAGTGCTGCGATTAGTTCTCGCCTCTCGATAATTTGGGCAGCCAGACATGTGTTTCAAGCCTGGGTGTTCAAATGATGTTAATGTAAATGAAGCTGGGGTTCTATAGTAATGCATTGTGGGACAACCAGACTAAACGTATGCGAACGTGTACAAAAGTCTGTTGATAACCTTTGTTTCTGTGTTTATTTTACACGTTTATTTCTATACTAATGGCTGAAAATTCATTACTGCAACTTAACTAGGTTAATTAAAAAATATGAATCTAGAATTTCATTCAGAAACTGAAATCATCTGTTGCCAATCGCCGATGGCCAAGTAGAAATTACATACTAGTTCGTAAAGACCATGTGAGTAAGTACCTAACCAAGTTTGTATCCTTGTTGTCTTCGTTTTATTTTTAATTTCTTTTATTTTTTTGAAACTTTCCGTGGTTTTATTTTTCAAATTGCTTTAAGGAAATTTGTTGTATGTGTTCAGAGCATAAATGTTTCATCGATTGAAATCTCCAGCTTTATAAAAGTGTTGTGAATAAGAGTGTGTACTTAACATATTTTAGGTTAAAAAAGGTGTATATTTATCTCATTTTAAGTGTTAACACAGAACTTTTAATAGGAAGTATATAATGGTAATTGTATAAAGGATATTTTTAAAAAATAAAATAAAAGTGTCAACTAAGTAAAATTAGAGTGTGTAAATAAATAGCACCATTAAATAATGAGATATTTTATTTTAAATAAATCACGTTCTTAAAAGGAGAGAAAATAATGGTAGTTATGTAACTGTACTTTTACTTTTAATTTATTACAGAATTGTCATCCGTTGTTGTTTCTCTTAAATCTAATCTTAATCATCCAAGGACTTAGATCTAAGGATTGTAAGATGTTCCTAGGGTTCCCATTTTAGTTGTGGTTCTCATTTCAACACACTCCTACATACACACATATATATAAATAGTTGGATTAAATAAATATTTGGTCCCCCCCAACTAAATTGGTAGATGAGAAGAGGGTTCACAGAAAAGGAGGGCTCAAAAAGCAGAAGAAGAAGAGATAAGAAACCTAACAAAGACTAAATTCAAATGCTAGCTTCAACTGGAGCGTCATGGTACAATCTCTACTGAGATCAGACTCCGTCACACCCCTAAAAGTGTCCAGTAGCTCATTATGGGTTTCAGTTGAAACATTGTTGTAACGATACCTCTGCCCCCGTGGAATTCCTAGGGAGGGCTGACAAGGCTAAATAGATGCCTCTGTTGCATTGTAGTTGTGCCTCATTTTTATCAACTTAGAGATAATTATCAGAAAATAATCGTTATTTGCTTCAAAATAGTTCACGCGCAAATAGTTCAGATCTGTATGCGACTAAGATGGGGATTCTTACTTGATTTCTGGGCTACATAAGGACTACCCATCTTAAATGTATTTTGATTCTTTTATATGTGAAACTTCCCGCAAGTTTTGATTATAGCGGCACATCATTCTAGACTCTCTTTTGGACTTCAAATCAAAAGCCAGATGCCATTCTAAGAGGGTATATTGGACGGCTGGTTGGAGGGTGAAAAATACTATATGGATGAAAAATAAAAGAAGGGAAATACATATAGAAGAAGATGGAGAATGCCATTATTGCTGGGTTAAAGCCTTTAATGAAGAAAATTGTGGGATTGTGTTTCATAACGGCTATTTGGGTTTGGAGTAATTTAGGGGCTCGTGGATGTATATAAGGATTCAGGTAAGATGAAGTAGAAACCCACAAATTTCGAAAGTTAGCATTTAAGTCCCTTTGGGTTAAGTCCAATGTTAGTTTTAACACTTAGGGGTATTTGAAATTTAATGACCAAACATAAATAAACAATAATTCTTCGACCAAACAGAGTTAAATAATAACACGGGGACAAAATATTTATTTAATCCTAAATAGTTATTCAAATAAAAAACATAAAGACCAACGAACCACGAGGATCCAAAAATTTGATATTTGACTAAGATTCACAAATATCAATTAAAATCCACAAATATTAAATTCTTTGATCCTAGTGGTTCGCACGATTTATAAATTATTTAAGTATTTATTTCACCAAATAAAATCCTAGTCCAAACAACAAGAACAAAGCATTAAACTCAATCACTTTGGGTAAAATAAAAAAATCTCATTTCAAAAGGTAATGTTGTTAATAATGTATTCCTTCCATCCCTAAATGACCGTCTTGTTTGGTTTTGAAAAGTTAACCTAATTTACTATAGAATTAGTAATTTACATATTTTCAAAATGTCTTAGGGTCCAATCAGGAACTCAAATTCGTGTGATTTTGGAGATTTTCTACTGTTCACGATTTTGTATAAGATAATGTGTATGATTTGGTGAGTTATATAAAAAGACCAATATGCCCTTGGTGTGAGTGACCCGCCCTATCCAACGTCACCTTCAGGAAAATGACAAGTTCATCTCTTTGGTTTCCATTCTTCCTTTATGGGAAAGTATCAACACCCAAATCAAATCTTCATCAACACTCAAATCAACACCACGGGAACAGCCATGGATATTCATCACCACCCAAATCAATCTTTACCAATTTTTTCAAAAAATACAACCTAATCAATCTCATCACCTCACCCTTCATGATCTGAGATTTCGATTCTAAAAGCTTAAGTTGTAAGATTATCAAGGGTCCGATCACGAATACGATATATAGTAATATTGAGTGATATGGTACTGTTTACAATATGTATATGAAATGATATGAGTTTATGAAATAAAAGACTAAATTGCCCTCATGATGTGAAAGATTTGAATGTGATGTGAGGAGAGAAAATGTGATGTGAAAGGTTTGAGTGTGAGGAGGGAATTAAGGAGAAAGGAGAGAGAATATGATGTGAAATGTTTGAATTGATTTGTGAAAGTATATAGGTATAGGGGTAATATTCGGAAAGTGTTTGATATTGATATACGATATTTGATGATATTTGAGTGTGATGTTGAAAATATATGTAAAATCTAAGATGTAGTGATATTCAAATGTAATGATATGTAAGACTCGTGATCTGACCCCAAGTAAACTATCAATAACACTTTTTAAAACTTGATAATAACAAGTCAAATATTATTTTAAAATATTGGTCAAAATTTAATAAAGTTGAACAAAAAGTCAAATCAGGACGTCGATTTAGTGACAGAGGGAATACTTCTTTTAAACATCAAATGCATTCTGCCGATGCTCCTAACAGAACTTGAGAACAGAGCAATTTGCCCACATTTCTTGGGAGTCACAAAATGTGCAAAAAAAAAATGTACAAAACATATTTGATCACCGACCTTATCTCAACAATAAACTGTGAATAATCCCCCTACTTTTCCAGCATGGCATAAACTAAACATACTCAATTTCAGGGTAAAATGTCAAGATGTAATACCTAATAGCAAAGCCCAATACATGATTAACTCTTATACTTAGTGGACTAACACAGTAAACATTTGTCACTTCCTTGCCATGCCCGCATCCTTATTCTTGCATCTACTGAATCAAGTTCTCTTAGACATACTGATCTTACCAATCCAAGTATCGAAATCATTATTCAAGTTTGTGCTTCTACTATAGCAAAAAAGACTGACCTCATGTCCAGAGAGGAGGAAGGGGGAGGTAGATGGGCAAATCACCGCACAATTGAGAGTTTGGGACCAAAACTTAAACGCTAACCTGTGCTAACATTTAGGCATCTAAAAAGATTTCTACCCAACAGAAATAGTGAAAGCTTAAAAGCCAAGATATTATCTACCAGATATATACATAACATAATTAATAAAGATGCAGATTATAATTTCCATTCATACTAAAAAGAAGTTTTAACTTTAAAGTTCAAAGCCATACCCGTTTAATAAAAAATCTCAAGGTGAGAACGATAGTATCTCGTGAGCTGCAAAACAAACACAAAGAACAATAGATCGTAAGAAAGGAAAAGGTAAACATTGATGCTAGCGTGGGATATAGTTGATTGAGTATAAAAATAGCTACATATCAATGTCAACACCACACCTCCAAACAACCATAGATGTTAAGTGGTAGTTTCCTTCTGTTCGAAGAAAAATAGATAAAGATTGATGCTAGCATGGGATATAGTTGATTGAGTTTACAAATTTAAAGGATCCCTTATCCAGGACACTATCAACCTGCGTGACATTTGTTGATAGCAAAAAGGCCCATTCGGGACTACAGTTAAATTCTTAATGCTTTACACAAATCCCAAAGGGTCCATGCAATAATTGAAATCTCAATGCAATGTCGCAGATGATTTCTAGAGCGGGATAATACGTTCAATTTTCGAAAAGGTAATTTTCCCACCTTTGCTCAAAAAACATCCATCATTCCGTTCTAAGTTCCTAAGAATGTGCACAAATCATCTTTCTTTTTCGAGAGTGCAGCTTCTATTGTTTTGCCCCTTATTTAACTCGACTACTAGCGTCTTATTTGAACGATGATGCACATAAGCGAATATTAGTGGAATATGTACATATTGCAACTGGGCAATGAAACAAAATGATGGGCAATGGTGTGTTTAGTGTGTTCATTAGAAACCTGACACTCATTTAGGGATGGATGGGTATTAAAAAAAAAGGATCTTTTTGGGATTTTGAGATGGTGTAAGACATAACGTAGTGTTCATTAATACTTTCATATCATCAAATGACCTCAGACTCAAGTGAATCATAATTTAGATGATAGTGTTGACATTCGATATATTATTGTTTCAAATTAAAATCATACAGACTAAGGTTTGAATCTTCTAGCTTTAAATAGAACATTAGATAGACTACATAAACTTAGATTTCCAGCAACCACTATTTGATGTTTAATTCTAGTAGCAATCCTAGCATCCACCTTTTTTTGACAACAAAATGATAGGCACTCATATATGATTCTTCCTTCCCTAAGGTACCCAATAGAGCAAGTTAGTTAAAAGACAGATTCATTGTTAAAGAAAAAGTCATTATTGATAGTATACATAAAGAAAAGTTTGCTAAAGGGAGGATGAACGACTTTTTTTACCACTACGAAAATCTATTCACCTTAGATCGCTCTTCCGGTAAATCACTATTAGTTTGTTAAAGAGTATGGAGTACCTTGATTTCTTATTTTCATGCCAAGGTAACATTAATCGTGTATATGATGTTTGTAAGGCTTTCTATCGCCACAAAAAGAAAGAAAAATCTCTTAATGGAATATTTAATGGATCTTAAGCAAGTGTATGGAGAACGTAATATAGGTCTTCCAGTTAGTGTTGATGCCCAAGTTCAACAGGCTCAGCGTGAGCAAATGGCTGTCATGAACTGCTAGGTCTCAAGTCCTGTCTAGTCAGGATATTACCTCTCTTCGTGATGCCAACACTAGAGTAGTGCGTGCTGCAAGTGAGATGTCTCATTCTCCTACTTCGAGTGAGTCAAGTGCTCTTGTGACCCAAAACAAATGGAATGGATGGACGAGGTGGTCCCAGTGCCCAGACTGGTAGAGATGGGGGAGGACCTAGAGGAGTTAGAGACGATAATCGTGGTAGAGGTCGTAGCCAAGATGAGCAGTGCAGCTGTCGTCAAGTTGAGGAGAGAACTCTTAATCGATGAATGATTAAGAACCCTCTCTTCAACAGAAACGTAGGAATATTGATTGATGAGGTAAGATGAGCGGCTAATCAACCCAACAAACGCAATTGTTTGAAGAACCGACAAGATAAAAGAATGGATACTATTAAACCCCTACGTCTTAATTAACCTAAGAACTCAATAGTGGAATAAATTGCTCAAAAACAAAAAATTCGAACAAAACCCAAACGGTTTTAAGGAACAAAACAAAAGCTTTCAATTAATTCTTAAACTCAATAATAATAGTTTGAATACAACAGAGACATTTATATAGACTACAAAATTGAAATCCTAAATTAACTAAGAATATGAAACTAGTGAATTCTAATATGAAAAGAAAACAAATACTTATTCAAACTAGAAAACAAAATAACGATCTAATCTAGGAAACCAAATAGGAAACTAACTAAATAGTAAAACTTTAACGACTAGAAAGTAAAAATAGAAACTAAACTAATCCTTCGCGAAAAAGGACTTGGACTGATTCGGTGCCGAGCTTGATGATGCTCACTGTCGACCAAAAGAGTTGCTCGCAGATTATGTCTCGCTAGTTCCTTGCTCGCCAACCACGCACAAGGACACAATCCTTCCTTTATTTTGCCCGTCAATTTCCTCCTATGTTCGGCTCGACACTAACTGGCTGAACCCATTTACCAGCTTCCTCGCCTTTGAACTTGTGACTGTACCTTGCAACCTTGATGAAGTCGCGAATGGTCTTTGCAACCACTCATAATCCTCCCCCTCTTCAAAAGGATTTGACGTCAAATATGATATATCATACAGAGATAGATCGACCACATTAAATGTCGCACCGACATCATATTCCCATGGCAGATCAACCTTGTATGTATTATAGTTTATTTTCTCTATCACCTTGTACGGTCCATCACCTCGCTACTGCAACTTACTTTTCCTCTGATTAGGAAACGTCTCCTTCCTGAAGTGTACCCAAACAAAGTCGTCTGGCTTGAAGATCACTTTTCATCGACCTTTATCGGCGAACATTCTGTTTTTCTCGCCTACATTTTTCATGGTCGCTTTTGCCTTTTCATGCATTTTCCTTATGAGCTCAGCTTTTGCCTTCCCATGCATTTTCCTTACGAGCTCAACTTTTGCCTTCCCATCGAATGGTGAATAACCCGTCGAACTGTGCTCAACTCTATTGTAAGCAAACTCAACAAATGGTAAACATTCTTTCCATGACTTGAGATTCTGACCAACTGCTGCTCGCAATAACTGTCCAAGCACTCTGTTCACTACCTCAGTTTGCCCCTCTGTTTGAGGGTGACATGTCGTCGAAAACATAAGCTTCGTTCCTAGCTTTCCCCATAAAACCCTCCAAAAATGGCTAAGGAATTTAACATCTCGGTCGCTCACTATACTTCTCAGAATACCATGCAATCTGACCACCCGCTCGAAAAACAAGTTTGCCACGTGTTGAATCATCTGTCTTATGGCACGCGATGAAATGAGCCATTTTCGAGAATTTATCGACTACAACGAATATAGAATCTCATCTTGTCCTCGTCTTCGGCAAACCCATCACAAAATCCATGAAGATATCTACCCAAGGATAATCAGGTACCGGCAACGGCAAATACAAACCATGGGGATTAGAATATGACTTTGCTCGCTTGCAAGTAATGCATCTACTACACAGCCTCTCAACATCCTGCCTCATGTGCGACCAAAAAAAGTGTTTCTTGAAAATGCTGCAAGTCTTTTCCACCCCAAAATACCCCATCAATCGTCCTCCATGGGCTTCTTGCGATAACAACTCGCGTGCAGAACATGATGGTATACATTTACCTCGAAATAAATAGTCATCTTGTCTTAAAAAGTCCTCGAATGCTCCCTGCTCGCATTTATCCCAGACTTTGCTCAAATTCACATCGCAAGCATTTAACTCTTTTATGTGCTCGAACCCCAAAATCTTGGTCGCCAATGAGGATAGGAGAGTATTTCGTCGAGATAATGCATCTGCTACCACATTCTCTTTTCTCTTCTTGTACTGCACAACATATGGGAACATCTCGATAAATTCCACCAATTTGGCATATTAACTGTTCAGCTTTTCTTGTCCTCGCAAGTGCTTCAAGCTCTCATGGTCGGGCCTGTATAACTAACTCCTTTGACAAAAAGTAATGCTGTCAAGTATCAAGTGCTCGCACCAACGCGTAAAGCTCCTTATCATAAGTAGAGTAATTTATGATCGCTCCCCTTAACTTCTCGCTGAAATAAGCGATAGATCGCTTATCTTGCAACATCACAGCCCCAATTCCAACTCCGATGGCCTCCCATTTGACCTCGAAATTCTTGCTGAAATGTGGTAATTTGAGTTCAGGTGCCGAGCATAAACTCTCCTTTAGCGTTTGGAACGACCACTCCTGCTCCTCCCCCTACTTGAACCCTACTCCTTTCTTGACGAGCTTGATCAAATGTTGAGCAAGAGTGCTGAAATCCTTTACAAATCGCCTATAGAATCCCGTCAACCTATGGCAACTCCTCACCTTAGAAACTGATGTACGTTGCGGCCATTCTTTGATCGTCTTGATTTTGCTCGCATCCACCTCTACTCCGTGATAAAAAACAACATACCCCAAGAAGACCACCTTATCCATACAAAATGTACACTTCTTGAAGTTGGCATATAATTTTGCCTCCCTCAACACGAGCAAAACTTGTCCCAAGTGATCAACATGTTCGACCGTTCCCTTGCTATAGACCAATATATCGTCAAAGTAGACGATCACAAACTTCCCGATGAATCCTCGCAAAACATGATTCATAAGTCTCATGAATGTGCCCGGAGCATTAGACAACCTGAATGACGTAACTCGCCACTCATACAAGCCGTGCTTGGTCTTAAAGGCTGCCTTCCACTCATCGCCCTCTTTCATCCTGATCTAATGACCGCCACTCTTCAGATCGATCTTAGAAAACACCTTGGCCCCATGTAGCTCGTCGAGCATAACATTCAATCGAGGAATTGGATGCCTATATTTGATCGTTATCTTAATGATCGGCCTGGAATCGCAACACTCTCTCCATGTTCCATCCAACTTCGTTACCAGGAATATCAGGAACATCACAAGGACTTAAGCTCTCCTGAATCTATCCCTTGTCGATCAACTCAGCGACATGTTTCTCTATTTCCTTTGATTCTTCCGGACTGCACCAGTACACTGGTCGATTTGGTATGATCGCTCTAGGCACAAAGTCAATCTGGTGCTCGATCCCTCGAACCAGAGGTAACCCTTTTGGTAATTCCTCAGGGAATATGTCCTCGAACTCGACTAATAACTTCAGTACTTCCTCAGGCAATTCTGCTACATCTTGTGTGGCCAAACACATCTCCTTACAAATCAATAACATGAGAGGTTTGGTACCGTTAACAGCTCGCGCGACCTCTTTCTCCTTGGTAAAGAAAGTCAACTTAGTATTTTTCTCGTCGCCCGACATGGTTGCCACCTGATTACCCACTTCCAGTTCTCCTTTCCTCTTTAACTCTTGCATCCCTTTATCGATCCTCTCTCTATCCTCGCGGATTTGAGCTGGTGTGAGGGGTGTAAGGATCAACTTCCGACGATCCTTCTCCAGCGAGTATCTGTTTGTGAACCCATCATGGGTCACTATGCGATCATACTGTCATGGTTGCCCAGGAAGAATATGCCCCGCGTGGATTGGGACAACGTCATAAGTAACTTGGTCGACATACTTGCCTGATGAAAAAGGGACAAAGACCTTTGGTTACCTTGATCTCACCACAATCACCAAGCCATTGCAACTTATATGAGGTTGGATGCCTTTGAGTCCTCAGATTCAGCTTCTCGACCATCAAAGTGCTGCATTCACACAACTCCCACTATCGATGATTAAGTTGCACAACCTGTTCTGCACCCGACATCGAGCATGGAATATGTTCTCCCTCTGGATAGCAACTGCGTCCTCTTCCTTGATTTAGGTGTTGAGAGCTCGCATCACCACCAATGCTTCAACACCTGATTCCTCTTCGTTACACTCATCTTCACTCAAAGCCAGCATATCCTCAAACTCCTCCTCGCCTACAGATTTATACTCTCTATTTGCTCCCAAAATCAAAACTCGTCGATTTGGACACTGCGAGGCGATATGATCCATTCCAAAACACTAGAAACATTTGATGTTGCGTGTTTCGGTCGACGTTGATAGTGCTTGTGCCTTGATCGGAGCACTTGGCTCACTATCCTCTCCTTTGGTTGCTGCGACCTTCTGCTGTGGAGTCGAAGTGCTCGCACGCCACTTCGATGCACTATTTGAAAACCTTGGAGCAGCTTTAGCTCGCCTACTTCTAATATGCGTTTCTACTTTGATCGCCATATGCAACATCTCCTCGACCTCAATATAGTGATGTAGCTCAACATAATCGGCAATCTCGTGATCTAAACCATGCATTAATCTTTCCATGGTCGTCGCCTCATCCTCCTCAATATTGCACCTGATCATAGCAGTCTCCATCTCCTCATAGGACTCCTCCATTGTCTTGCTCCCTTGCCTCAAGCCTTGCAGCTTCTGTTTTAACTCGCATTCATGATGCGAGGGCACAAACCTACGTCGCTAATTGGATCCTCGCCATATCGCCGCCGATTCTTGGTCATCAGATCCCACCAAGTAATGGCGTAATCGATGAACTCAATCCGAGCGAGTTTAACCTTTTTCTCCTCAGAGTAAGTATGGCAGTTGAAAACCCTATTGACCTTACTCTCCCACTGCAAGTATGCCTCGGGATCAGCCTTCCCTTGGAACGCAGGTATTTTCATTTTTATGATGCCCAAGTTCCTATCGACCACATCCCCTCCCCAGCGACCTCGTTCATCTCGCCTTCTGTCAAACCATTCTTCCTCCTCTGCCGTAGATTCCGAGTATCTGGACGCTCCTCGCCTGGGCTTGTGTAGGAACGCAGATTCTGGTTGTTGTTTTACCAGTTTTGCGTCGATTTTTTGGCTGATTTCTGCTCGCATGCGGTTTAATTCATGGGACATAAATTCTTAAAATTTCTCAAAGCTAAGAGATTCCCCTTCCTTCTTCGGTGAAGACATGATGATAGATAGATACATATGGAGGTGAATTTACCAATCAAAAGTAGCTCTGATACCACCTGATGAGAGAACACTTAATCGATGAATGATTAAGAACCCTTTCTTCAACAGAAACATATGAATGTTGATTGATAAGGTAAGATGAGCGGCTAATCAACTCAACAAACGCAATTGTTTGAAGAACCGAAAAGATAAAAGAATGGATGATATTAAACCCCTATGTCTTAATTAACTTAAACGGTTTTAAGGAACAAAGCAAAAGCTTTCAATTAATTCTTAAACTCAATAATAATCGTTTGAATACAAGAGATGCCTAGACTACAAAATTGAAATCCTAAATTAACTAAGAATATGAAACTAGTAACTAGTAAATCCTAATATGAAAAGAAAACAAATACTTATTCAAACTAGGAAACAAATTAACGATCTAATCTACGAAACCAAATAGGAAACTAACTAAATAGTAAACTTTAACGACTAGGAAGTAGAAATAGAAACTAAACTAATCCTTCGCGGAAAAGGTCTCGAGTCTTGGACTGATTCGGCGCCGAGCATGCCGAGCTTGATGATGCTCGCTGTCGACCAAGAGAGTTGCTTGCAGATTATGTTTCGCTAGTTCCTTGCTCGCCAACCATGCACAAGGACAAAATCCTTCCTTAATTTTGCTCGTCGGTTTCCTCCCATGTTCGGCTGGACACTAACCGGCTGAACCCATTACCAGCTTCCTCGCCTTTGACTTTGTGACCGGACCTTGCAACCTTGATGAGGTCGCGGATGGTCTTGGCGACTACTCATCACAAGTTTATACACAAGTATGTAACACAATTTGCCAATGTTCTTGCACACGAGAGCGTTGTTGAGTACTCGGTCATGCCTTAGCCGCCGGCTCAATCTCTTGTTATTATTTTGGATGATGAGTATGCCAAGTTCAATCAGTATCATGCTTCACAACAATTATTGAATCCTCCTAAGGCTACCATAATCCAATCGGTTAAACCCACCACATGTCTTGCATCATTATTTCACACGTAGGTCATTGATTCAGGTGCGACGAAACATATAGCTCGTCATATCAATAACTAGTCCTCATTCACTTCCTTAATAACTCACCTAGTGTTACTTTGCTCGATGGCTCGACGGCTTCTCACTGGTTTTGGTACTCCTTCCACAACATCCTCTCTTTGTCGTGCTCTTGTGGTTACCTAATTTTCCCTTTTTTACTCACAATTAGTAAAATTATTCGTGCTCTAAACTGTTGTCATATTTTTTCCTCGTCACTATGTCTTTAACGATCTTACGAAGTGGAGGATTATTGGTAAAGGACGTGAGTCATGGGGCCTCTACATTCTTGCTGTGGTTCTGAATTCTGATGTGTCATGTGGGAGTGTTAGTTCCCCTCATCAAATTCATTGTCGGTTGGGGCATCCATCATTATCGAATCTCAAAAAAATGAGTCCTAGTTTATATTTTGTCTCTAGTTTAGATTGTGAGGCATAGGCTAGTCAGTTCGCCAAACATCACCATGCCTTCTATTTGCCTAGAGACGATAAACGGGCTGCATCCCCTTTTGAGTTAGTCCATTCGGAAGATTGGGGTCCTAGTCCAGTACTCCAGTCTATGTCCAAACCAAGATTTTGGTATTTTGTTACCCTTGTTGATGACTTCTCTCGAGCTACAACGTTATATTTCATGTAAAGTTGTGATGAATTATTTTACACATTTTCTGCGTTGTGTTAAAGAAAAACTCAATTTAATCTTTACGTGCGTACTTTGAGTAGTGACAATGCCAAAGAATATTTTTCTAAATCATATAACTCATACATTAAAAAGTGCAACATTATTCACGAATCTTCGTGTCGATATAACACCTACGATTGGAGGGGGGCGGGGGACTTTAGTCTTTCAAATGAGGGGATTGGATATGTCGAGACATGGAAATGCAAAGTTTTGAATTTTCGGGGTGTTAATCTTTGGTGATGACCATGTATGGTGAAGGGAAAACGTTGGCATTTAGGGTCGTAGATTTGGGCATGGAGAATCTTTCATGGTCCTACCGACGGATAGGAAGAGTTGATAAGCTATATGGCTAAGTACTTGAGTCATGGCCGCTCGATGGATAAGGTTGCTCTGTAATTATGGTTGTAATAGTGGGTACAGAAGGATGTGTTTAGCGTAGTAAAACCAAGCACTATAGAGAATTTCTTTCTCCGATAAGCACAAAGCATATTTAGCAATTTAATGATAAGAATGTGAAAGTTAAATTACTTTGTTTAGCCTAAAGCATGTGCTTACTTCCACAACGTCACACGTGCATACCATTATACATACTTGTATTTGGGCAATTGTTTGGCCGACGTTTTCAATCATACTTATTAGGTCTACTCGTGACATCAGCGATCTACAACAAATCCTTTTAAGGACCTATTCAAACTAATCAGTGGTAGTGCTAGTGTTACGATGTTTTGGAACTTCTAGTGTTTACACAAAGATATGCAACTAAAGTTTCAAATTTTGTTGTGGCTGTAAAATGTACACAGGTGTGCATGTGAGCATTACTTTGTAAGAAACCAAAACGCACGTACAGGAATGTGTGTTTTCAAAGACATGATTCAGGGTCCATATTAGGGCCCGAGTCAGGGCACCACATTTTAGGTTCCAGTTATCTTTTCTTTTTGTCACTTTATTATAGTTAATAGAGATAAATACACCTTTTCAAAACAGGAAGACATGGTTCCTAATGACTTTCTAAGAACATTAACATATGTCTAATAGGAATTCATTTTCGCTATCTACAAGTAATTTAGGGACATAATGACATTGTCATTTCATTTAGGGGCATTCATAATATTATGAGGGGTATTTTTGGATTACATCTGTCATCGTTTCTTCAGATTATCTTGGAGATTATCTAAGAACCTCGACATTCTTTGTATAATGATTAATTAGGCTAATCTTAAAGTAGAGATTTTAGGAACTTTATGAAATAGAGAGAATAAATAGGAAGTCTATAATTCAAAGACACAATCGATAAAAAGAAATTTTCGAAAGTGCTAGAAAATCAGCATTTTTAAAACTGAAGAGTTTTTAATTAATGCACCAGCTAGAGAAAGTGTGATGATATCAATCTTAATCAAGCTAGGGTTAGGAGTACACCAATGTTGACATGGAAATACATGGAGTACGGTCTATGTGGTCACTTGGCATTGCATCGCGTGGAATGGTAAAAGAGGATTTATATAGCCGAATCCAAGTGATTGGGACTAGGTCTTAGTTGAGTTGAGTTGAGTTTTTAATTTTAAAACGCTATTTGGAGCTTTTAAACGCCAAAAAATTGGTAAGAGCAGACAATTTATTATTCTCTATTGATTTTGTTTTGTGATTCTTTGCGTAGCATTTTTGGCAAAAATGCTCGAAAAGATAGCCCTCAAGGAACTTAATCTATATTTGCCATTTATTTTAGAGGAATAATAAGGAATTTAAAATATATAAAACAGGTACTTTTGCTATCTCAAGTCGAAACACTTTAATGGATTCATGCAATATTTCTACTGGATTCATTGGTTAATCTGTGTGCCAGTCAGAGATAACTCTGTTTCCAGGAACAAAAGGAGTAATAGATATTCTTTTTTCTGATAAATCTTTGATGATTCGCAGAGATCAGTCTAGATCAATCAAACATGGACAGAAGTCCAAAACATCTAATCAATCATAAACAGTTGATCCGAATCCCCAAGACTAGTATAGGCACCAAGTATACATGGTGAAAACTTGAGATTACTTGTCTACCCCATAGGCTTTCCACGTAAGCATGCATATACCTTCCACTAGCATCAAATACATTGGGTATCCGTGTCAGTAGATCCCTTTGTGTATGTTTTTTAGATCGGCTATCCCCTAGTAAAGTTTGCACTTTTACAAGTTCATTTTTTTCCTTTCAATGCATTGGCATGAAAAACATACAGCAACAATGACCCCCTAGGAAATCTTAAGTCATGTCCATATTTGTCATGATTTCTAAACAGGCTAGTCCATTTTATATTCCATATTTCAAACAGGATTTCTGATTTCAATGCATTAGTACCAAAAATTAACGACGGTAACGTACCCCTCAAAAGAATGTTCAATGAAAACATTATTATGTGGAACTGAAGCCTATTGACATTACCAGCTAATTTCTGATGTATTATCTTCTGCCCGAAGTCGTCTCTCAACTCCCCCAGAACCAATAATTGAAAACTCCGTAGGATTCTCACTTGGAACCATAACCTGCAAAAGTACCAAGTAAATAACAAAGAAAGCATGAAGGGTATGATTGGTAGGAGGGGTGAAAATTGGATAGAAATAAAATCCATCAACAGGGGAGGAAAGTGTCTTTCCCTCAAGTTGTTTGGTTGAATAAGGGGGAAAACAAGAGGGTTATCTTCACTTGTTTGGTACAAAAATAAAGAAGGGAAGGAAGAATGCACCCCTTCAATTCCTCCCACCTCAACCCAATCAAACAAACTTGAATTACACACGAGCGCGCGGGCGGGGGTTGGGGGGTTGGTAAGAGAACACAAACTGCCTTGACAAATTGATCTATATCCACAAAATGCAAATAGTATTTACTCTAGTACTCTCATTCGGAAACTTGTTAAAAGTCCAAAGACCGAAACAGAAAAAGTATGTAGCATCTTAAATCTGATGCCAACTCTTTCACGCCACGAATAAAGTACATCTTGAAGTTCACATTTCTAGTTGTCATACATAGCAATGGGATACATGTATCGCGGACCAACATAATTCCCCTTGTTTTCATTCAACCAAGTCCTATGAATTTCCTCTGAGGGGAATGCTTTTCTGTATTGCAAAGTTAACGCTGCACATAGCAGCAGACTAACCTACGAGTCCCCTAAAGCAAAAGCTTGATCTTCTCTAGAAGAGAGGGGAGCAAGAACAAGCTACATGGCTAATGGTCTAATATTGGACCCCTAAACTTGATATGTTTATAAAGAAAACCCATTAATTCTAGTGTTGCATACTCCCATGAAATCAGAAGTGTTACTGCATGTTTCAGGAGGTATAACTAAAACATGTGTATGAAAATATTAAGGATGAGAAAGCTTACAGTTGTCGATGGAGAAAACTTCTCGGTGACAACAGCCCTACTAGAACCACTACCCTTAATGCTATAACCATCCCTCTTGATGGCCAACGTGGCTGGTTCCCATATATCAAGGTATTCGGTCTGTGCAAAAGACATATAATAGCAAGAAGTAAAATATAGGAAACAATGACATCATGACCTTTTGAGAAATGACATTTAAGAGTATGACAACTAACAAGGCCAAACAAAAAATAGTAATTCCTAAAAGAGCAATACCGGCACCGACAGGGACAATTTGTATGAAGCATGACCACTATAAAGGGTTTTTTCAATGTGGGTCTGCATTTCAGGATCTGTAAGCACAAAGAGAAACGTAAAAACATTTAGATAACACATCCCAGAGGTTAATGTAGCATTACAATGGGCCGATGCCAAGGATATAATCATATAATGACATGATGAATAAGGACTTTCAACAATAGTTCAAGGATATGGAAGAAGCAAAATAATGATTCCAATCTGCAACAAAATATCAACAAACTAAAAATTCATGTAATAAGTAGTTGTGTTGTTTTCCCTGTGCTAAAAAAAATGGAAGATACGATAACCCAATACTGATTTTCATGGCTGCAGAGGCTATTTCTATGCAATTGTACAAGTCAATGATCCAAATTTCTTACACTAAATAGGTATTCTGGTACAGTAACACCAATCTGACTTTGAATAATGAACCTATCTTTTCGATTTAGAATATCATCTACTTTCAATATTTCATGCTTAGCCTCAATTTTACTGGTTGTAAGCCCTTTCAATTTCCACTAATATACCATTGACACGGTAATAAATAGGAGCCTCAGTTTAAAGAGAACAGAACCAGATATTCCATCAAAAGGTTATGAAGGAACTACGCAAGGAGTGATCACATCCTATCAGCATACCTGATCAGAGCAAAGATCATCTACAGAAGTCGTGAAGCACGATAAAGAACCTCCTCAAAATTTTTTTTTTAAAGAAAAGAAAAAAATATAGAAAAAAGAGAAAGAATAAAGAAAACAAAGATATTGAACCAAGAACTCCGCTTAAAAAATAAAAAGATACAATATTGAGCAAAAGTTAAGCATGCTCCGGACTCGAAACAAACTAATCCAATGCTGCATTCCGGTCCCTAACAAGATCACCTAAAGACAAGTCTCGAAGAGCCCCAAAACTCCGAGCCTATAGGGAATCCTGAAAGGCAATCCTCTCCCATAAGAGAGGGAAACACGGCTCACGGTCCCTGAAAATTCTAGAGTTTCGCTCGATTCAGATATTCCAAAGCAAACAGAACATAGCACAACTCCATAAATATTGAGGCATCCTTGGTCCAACCGAAGCCCAATGTCTAAGCATAAACAATTCCCAAACTGTTTGAGGGATGATACAATTGGATCACCTCGTACGGCAAATAAAGTACACAATAAATGCCACACCACGGGGCAGTCCAAGAAGAAATGGGCGTGAGTCTCACTCCACCCCTTAGACATCACACAAACACTCATAAAACCTTATTCGGCCTGTGACGTTGCCTCTGGTCATTAGTGTTCAAACTCCCAAGAGCCCCGGACCAAGCAAAAACTCGATACTTGAACGGAACATTGGATTTCCCAATGAAATGGGAAGTGATTTGGTGTTTGGGATTGAAGAAGAAGCTGGAGCAAAGACTTGGCAGAGAACAAAACAGATGTCTCCGGAATCGAAATCCTACGATCAAGATGATCAGAAGGATGAAAGGAGGATATATGGGCAAGCAAGTTTGCAACAGTGATTCTATGTTGTTAAGATTTCTATCGAAGTGAAAATCTCAAGAGAATATGTCCCATTATCTTGCCAGGAATGCTAAAATGGGAGCATCAAGAGAATTTGAAAGACTAAATAAACTAGCAAAAGATTCTTTCAGAGGAAAGTCTCCTGTCCACAAATCTTCCATAATGAACCTTGTCCCCACCTCCTAGCTCAAACCGGATATGAGGTCTAAAGAGATCAGAGCCACTATGAATAAATTTCCATGGGCAAGCATGTGTCAGGGAAGTGACAATAAAGACATCCATCCGTTTCGGTGAACACCAACTTTGCTTGAATTACCCTATGCCACAGAGTGCAACTCACTTGGGAAAAGCCATAACCATTTGCTAAAAAGAGATATATTCTAAAAAGCCAGGTTCTCGATGCCTAATCCCCCTTCTTCTTGGGTCTATACACAACCTCTCAAGGAACCACATGATCCCTACTACCCTCCCCTTCGGATCAAGTTCTCCATCTTCCCAACTATGAGGATTAGGAACAGACGACAAAGTCGAAACAAAGACACGATAGGAAGGGAATACAGAATCATAAAAAACAAAGTTCAAAAATAGGATGTTGAATACATGTTCGAGCACCTTTTTTAACAGCTATAGGAAGATCAAAATCAAAAGAGTTACCGTTTGTAGCGGATGAAGGAGCAACTATGAAAGGACTAACTTTCAGACCGGACAATTGAGAGGTGAAGTAGCATCTCCATGTTATTTGCGGGAGTATGTCAATATATCTAGTCCATCAAGTCTTCTAAGTCTCAAACACGGCTCTCCATTAGGAGGTGCTTCAGTCTCCTCCTTTTTAGGCAAAGGAAGAGGGTCAGTCTCCAAGTTCTCCTGAGTAACACAATTATGAATAAAAGAAGGATGTTCCATGTTCATGCCTTCATTTCCTAAATTCTCCTCCCGAAGGATTGAACATAAGGGGTGAACTTAAGCCCGAGGAGTAATAAGAGGTTGACTCTCAAAATGTGATATCATGACTACCAAAAACTCGACGAGTGGGAGGATGATAACATGTATACCCCTTCTGAGTTAGGAAATATCTAACAAAGACACATTTCAGATCGTGGGGATCTAACTTCCCATGTGAAGGAGCTGAGGTTAAACAAAACAAACACATCCAAACACATAAAGCAGGAGAGGGGTGCATTTGAGTTTTTGAGAGAAACATTAGAGTCTTAAACTTGAGAACAATAAAGGAAAGATGATTGATTAAGTATGATGCACTTAAAACTGCAACTCCCCATAAAAACATAGGGACTTGAATAGTAAACATGAGAGACCTATCAATTTCTAAAAAATCACCATATTTTCTCTCTGCTACCCAATATGCTCGAAAGTTTTGACACAATTTGTTGATCAACAATGTCATTAGAAGACAAGACTCAAAATACAAATACCTCGACGATTCCCACTCGTTAATACATTGAGTCCATCACTCATTGTCCTCTGCTCGTTAATACATTGAGTCCATCGCTCATTGTCCTCTGTACCATTGTCGGTGTGTAAAACCTAGATAATACCTTGAAATTGTGAATTAAATAATTTAAAACATTCACACACTTCATTTTGGTGACGAAATAAATGAATTCAAGTGAGAAGTGTATGCCTATCGATAAATATAACAAACCATCTATTCCCAAAACGACTAGTAACCCGAGATGGGCCCCGAGCATCAAATGAATAATTGAACACAGAGTCATGCTTAACGTTTGTGCTTTGCTAGTTCGCATGGCTCACAAAGAAAATCAGACCTACTACATTGCTTAGTTAAAGTAGGAAAAGATGTTCTAAAATACCAAAAAGAGGGATATCGAGAACGCCATTAATACAAAGACTCTAAAGGAGAGTTAGTAGATACTTGGTGAGCCATAGGTGGAGATGTACACACATTCTCCAAGATATACATCCATTGCGAACTTTACCCCTACCAATCGTCTCACCGAACGCTATTTCCCTAAAAACACACTAGATGAAAAAAATGTTATAGAACAATTTAGAAACTCGTTAAAATGCTAACAAGTAATAAATGTGAGGTAAATGACGAAATATTCAATACAAAGTTCAAGGATAATTTTGGAGAACAATGAATAGAACCCTTCCAAAATTAGGTGAAAGGGATCCATCTGCAACCCGAATTGTATCCTCTTCAGACACGTATGAGCTAAACAAACTAGAAGAATGTGTCATATGATCAGAGGCACCAGAATCAATGATCCGCGAGCTAGAGGATTGTATAGATGTCAATGCGTAAACCATACATGTTTGGGAAAAGTAGGAAGAAAAGGAAAGAGCGGAAGCGGAAGTAGCGGACAGCAAGTTGCGAAGCGCGGTCATCTCAGAAGCGGTTAGTTATGCCGTTGCTACTGTCGCCGAAGTATCCTTACAAGATGTATGTATTTCCGCTAAAACCGTGAGGTATTGTGCTGACGATTTCTCCATAAGTCATAACCTCTGTCACGACCACGGCCACGAAGGTGGGATTACAGCAAAAAGCACCAATCATTAGTGTGCCCTAGTCTCCGACAATGATCACACATAAGTGGACTCTTATCAACGAAAGAGGATGTTGATGCAGTTGGAGGGGGAGTAGCAACAAGGGCCGATTGATATGGTTCTAGACGACCATTCATAGCATGTTGTCGAGTTTCCTTCCCCAAATTATGAGAATATGTAGCCCGAACATCAAGGAGTGGAAGCCTCCCAATCAACTTAATCTTGATTGCATCATAATAGCTATCACCACCACCAAGAAAAGTCAATCACATTATTTCATCGACTATCCTCAGATAGGCCTGAGCACCTTTTGGACATTCCGCTACAAAGACGCGATAATGGTTCAATTCAGTCCACAAACTAGTAGTACTCAGCAAAAAACATGCCCTCCTGACCATCTGTTTGAGTTTCAACCTGATTTCATACACCTTGGAATATTTTCCGAAATGCAAGTATGTTGCTCCAGTGAACTCCAAATTTCATGAGTGTTTTGAGAAAAAGATGACTCCTTCAAGTATTCGATTCCACTAAGTTATAAAGCCATGTCTTGACCATGGCATTGTCCGAAATCATCAAGTTTCGGGTCAGAACCTGTTGTTTGGAGCTTCCGATAATAAATTGTTGCATCCTATTAGCTTGAATAGAGATGGAAAAGGTTCCGACTATGCAAGATAGTGTCTACCATATAATTTCAGGAAACTAATCACGGGGGCAGTTTTGAGATAAGCTCCTCTACTAACTTCATTGGAAATAGTATTAACTTCTTCGGACATGGTAACTTAAGGTAGAAGCGCTCTCATATATCAAACCAAATAGCAATCGGAAATGAAGTCTCTTGTGTGAGCCTAAGAGAAAGAAACCAAAGGCTAACCAAACAACCCTAAGATTAGATCTGACAACCTATATACAACTACATATAGAAAAAAAATTCAATCAAAAATCAATAGCAGAAACAAAAACAACAAAATACTTCAAAGCAAATTTACCAGATCCGGAAGCAACTCAAAGAACCAATAAAACCAAGTCTATTCAAAACACCTCCACCATGAATTGCCAGGAGATCGCCTAACCCCGAAAAAATCACGCAGAAAAAGTAAGTGACGCGCCCTCAGTTTAGTGGCGCATATGCAAGAGCTCCGGCGTAGACGGTGGCGCGTGCAGCCTCCGATGATGCTCAAAACATCTGGGCAGGCTCGGTTTTCCTCTATGAACACAGTGGTACTCTCATATTTCCATGGGTATCTCTCTACCCAGTGCTCTGATACCAAGACAAACTTGGTAAAAGAGAGAGAGAACTTGAAGAGAGAGAAAAAAATCTGAATGGTATTAACTCTACTGAAAAATATTACCCTCTACTACTATACTTCTACTACATATCATATTATACTAAACCCCTAGATACAAATGCTATACAATATTGACCCATTACATTACTTCAAACAGTTAAGCAAAATGAAAACCAATTGGCAGTGCTGACACATAGAAAGGGCATAAAAGCTTAGATGCAAGTCTATTCTTGCGAAGGTGGAGCACCAATTTCAACCATTTTGTAACTGCAGAGTTATAATTTATTTAATTTTTGTCAAATTTAAGGTGGATACAAGAATAAAATATACACCCGAAAATTTTACAACCACAAATTCTAGAGCTTACCACACATAATCTTTCGATGCTCATTGGCGAAGACTTTTACAAGTTCACCCTGCAAATATACAGATATTTTTCCCTTTAACCCAGTACAGAACCAAGTAGAATGATAAGTTCATATGTGGATATCTTAAGTAAATTAAAAAGGAGAGAATAAGAGAGCGAGAGTACTGAACAAACAAATATACAACAGATTTCAAAAAAAAAATTAGAAGTAGAGAAACAGTAAACAGAAAATCTGCTTAAAAGAAAAAAAAAACAGTACTCTCCCCCTCCTCCCCCACCCCCTTACTGTGACCATAGAACGCCATAAATATCATGGGACAAAAATTTCAAAACAGATGCTAGTGGGTCTCACTACACCCCTTACATATAGCACAAACATCCGGAGATTTCACGTGTTGCCTTAGTCTTTTCCCACTTGTATGTATAGGTGAATTTGTCCACTTCTATATCTTGTGCCCTCTTATTGATATTATCTTTTTCTATCAAAGAAGTGAAGAAAGCTACAATGACGAAAGAGATACATGTAGCTAACCCCAAGTAGTTGAGTTAGCAGCACTTATAGTATGTGTACATCACAATATATGATTATTATCTGTGTGGCTTTTCCCAGAAAAAGTATAAATGAAGAAGTTGGATTACGAGGTAGTTTAATGTGGAGAAAATATAGAGGGGAGAGAGCGAGGTGCATATCATTCCCTGCAATATTACGGATGGATTGGATTAGTCAATAAGATTCCTGTAGGAAGGAATGGTAAAGGGAATGGTTATAGACAATGCATGTGTTGGGTTGGCAAGGAACGTAAAGTATTGATATACCCATTCCCATAGTTATTACAAATATGCCTAAGTGCAGCCATGGAGCCTCAGATGGTCTAGGTGGGGTGTTGTTGTTCAAGCAAGGTCTTAGGAGAGAGCCTTGGAGAGGTGCACCAAGGCCCAATGCACAATGTTGACCACTTATTGATCATTGTTAGACCTAATTAACGCAACCCAGCCTCCCAATCACTCACACCTCAATATTATAAGGAGAATAGTGTAGGCCTATAAAATAAGTTGTAATGCCTCAGATTTATTCAGAGTTGATTAATAAAGTTGCGTTTGGCTTTTGCCATAGTGGCCTGCGGGCATGGCTGAACCCTTGCGAGGGTAAGCGTTTCTTCTCCTTCTCCTTCTCCTTCTCTCTTTTCCTTCCTCTTTTCATATTTGCTGCCATCTGTTCTCTTTCTCTGTACACTTACGCCATTAATTGGTATCAGATCTGAAGTTCCTGTCCTTCGGTTGTTTTCACGTTCTTAGCTCCAGCCTCTTCTTTTTCTATTTCTTGCAAAACAAGCCCCCTTTCTTTCTAGACCTCTGCTAACGGCCCCTCAACCTACTTAATTTCTTCAAATAAGCCCCTTCCACCCCTCCAATCACAGAGTTTGTCAAACTTACCAATAAACACCACAACCGCCACCAATATCAACCCAAGCTACAGTAACCCTAGCGCGGCCGCCTCAAAACCCTCACCCTAGCAGCCGCTGCCACCTGCAAACCATAAACCTAGCAGCTGCCATCTAGAACCATAGTCGCAACTGTCAAAACCCTATCCGCCCATAACCAGATCTGCTATATTCGCGATCTGCCATCACAACCCTCGTGCGTCACCACCTCAACCTTTGTTGCCGACATCCAAACATTTGTTGTGGGTCGATTATGACCCAGACGACTTTCCAGATCTATCCCAGACACTCAACCCGACATAGATCATTCCTAGACCTACCAGACCCAACTCCTTTTCTAAATAATTCTGACCCAGAACCTCTTACACCAAACCCCAAACCAGATCCTCCCAAAACTACCCGATCCAGTTCCTTCCAACAACAAACATTACCACAGCCTTTTATTTCCAGATCTGTTTAAGCTTTATTTAAAAATAAATAAAAATCTTCCTTCTCTTCAGGTAGTCTCTAAACCATTCTTCTTCCTTTCTTTCATTTTCCTCCACCTTTAGTCAAGGATCTTCGAAATGAAAGCATAACTGAGTTGCTGTCAGTTATGCTAGCTAACATTGCTCAAGTGCAAGCACGAATAGATGCATCGGAAGATACTGTCTCGGAGCCAAAAAAGACAAGTTATGCTTCACGAGTTAAGAGCCGATTTTCAAAGTCTAGCTAAAGAGGAAGAAGATGTCCATATCATGTTTTCTTTGAGGATGTCTCAAGTATTCTGATATTATATTTCAAGACGTCTTCGAGCCAAAAGTGTGTTCAATTTTCCTTCTTATATCTCACCTATTCGCAGGTGCAAATGACTTGGACGCTCAAGCTTCAATGATAAGTTATTGGATTCTCATTCTTCGCCACTTCAAAACTCAAGGTCGAGTTTTCTTAAATGTCGA
Source organism: Iris virginica (assembly GCA_025631175.1). Lineage (NCBI taxonomy): Eukaryota > Viridiplantae > Streptophyta > Magnoliopsida > Asparagales > Iridaceae > Iris > Iris virginica. The sequence continues at coordinate 27,642 of JAOTQG010128543.1, forward strand.
CGAGAATGATGCTGGATACAAGTACAAGCACAATGATTTCAGATTTGGATCACTAATTGGTTATGTTTTATTATTTAGAGATAAATTGATTCTTATGCATCTTGCAGGATTAGTGGTTAGTATTATTATTTCCTTGATAGATTAAGATTAGTATTAGTATTATTTAGATCCTTTATTAATTAGGAAAAGTCGCTATCATTTCTTAACTAGTTGTTTTACTATTCCTAGCTGTATTAGGTTAATTATGTTCTAGTCCTAGTATTATTAGGAGAATAGTCTAGGCCTATAAATAAAGTTGCAATGCCTCATACTTATCCAATGTTGATAAATAAAGTTGAGTTTGGCTTTTGCCATTGTGGCATGTGGGCATGGCTAATCCCATTTGCTGTTATTTATTTTGTTTTTCCGTAGGCTTCCACCATTACCCAACTTTAACATGGTATCAGCGCTAGCTATCTAAGCGTGCGAGCCTAAAGGCCCACGATGTCCTTCCTTAGCAAACCCCCCCCCCCCCAGATCAAAAGAGTCCGTGTAGTAAGCCTCAATTGGTTTTGAGATAGATCATCTCACATCAACACTAAGAGAGTAGAATAAGAATGAGATTACTATTAAATTGATAGGTTATCATACTATAAATTGTTTATACATGATTAAGAAATGAATACTACCTTTAAAGTGTACTAGCAATAATATATTAACTTGATAGGTTATCATTTACAACTCTTAGTTACAAATACAATACTAATGAAAATTGATAGTCCGATAGTGGTATGAGTCTATAGAGGTAGTGTCGTGGCAAAAGTGAGGGGAGGCAGATGGTAATGGTGGGAAGATGATGGAGGGAGGTGGCACAGTGGTAGTGGTGGTGTTCTGCTGCTGATGGTTTTGGAAAGGCAGTCAAGAACGCAGGTAATGATACATGGATGGCAAAGTGGAATTAATTAATCGTTAGGGAAGAGGATAGTTTAGGGTATGGCTCATTAAACACATTCCTACTCCCCCTCTATTTTGGGCAAAGAGTCAATTTTTTTCATTTTGGAATGTTTCATTCGAAGAGTCCACTTTCAATATTTAAGCTACAAATATTTATCTTTTCCTAATTTTTTTGTTTATATTCAAAATATAATGATTTTATTACATACATAGAAAACAAATTAAAATTTTAGTATAATTTGTAAAAAATGTAAAGTGCTAAAAGTAGCAAATTATAAAGTTTGACTATCAAACATGGACTCTTTGCTCGAAAAAGGAGGAAGTATTTTAGATGGGATTGAGGAATCATTAACCGTCCCTAAAGAATGATTGATTCTCTTAAGCAAGGAAATTCAGCAACACCTAGGGATGTACAATCACAGTTTTAAGAGGCAAACAATCTTCAGTCCCCTTGAGTAGACGCAAGCTGTACTAGAAGAATTGAAGGCTATTAAGGACAATAATACATGGGAACTCACTGATCTACCGGAAGGAAAAAAGACAGTGGAGTGCCAGTGAATTTTTACAGTCAAGTATAATGCAGATGGTAGTATTAACAAATATAAAGCAAGGCTCGTAGCTAAGGGTTTCACTCGAACATATGGCTTGGATATCGAGAGACGTTCACTCCTGTTGCAAAGCTCCATACCTAAAGGGTTCTAATCTCCTTGGCTGTAAATATGGATTCGCCTCTATTGAGATTAAATGTGAAGAATGCATTCTTAAAGGGAGAATTGAGTGAAGAAGTTTATATGGATATGCCTCCTGGATTTAAAGGTGAAAGAGGGAAAGTATGCAGATTGAAAAAGTTTCTTTACGAAATGAAACAGTCTTCCAGGGCTTTTGGTTTAACCAATTCACAATGACTTTAACAAGTCGAGGTTACACTCAGAGACAAGCTGACCATACACTCTTCTTCAAGCATTCGGAGAATGGTAAGATTACAATCCTCATAGAGTCATAGTATATGTTGATGATATCATAATGACAGGAGATGATTAAGATGATATCAGTCAATTAAAGACTCATTTTAGCACTGAATTTGAGTTGAAAGATCTATGACATCTCAAATATTTCCTAGGTACGAAGGTTGCAACTGGGATTTCTATTTCTCAAAGAAATTATATACTAGATTTACTTGAAGAAACAGGTATGTTGGGATGCAGACCGACGGGAACACCTATGGAGCTTACTAATAAGCTAGGAACCGAAGATGACGGCCTTGAAGTTGATAAGGATAGATTTCAGAGGCTAGTCTTATGGAAGAACTTCAAGTACCTATTGAGACACCAATGATGTTGTAATGTGATAATAAGGAAGCAATAATTATAGCACATAATTCAGGTCATCGTGACCGTACGAAGCATGTGGAGGTTGACCGTCATTTTATCTAGGAGAACTTCAGGTCCCTACTCCCTATTCTTCCCCACCCCATCAGAAATATCATCTTCCTTATCCCGTATTAGAAAAAACAGCAAATTTCAAACATAAAACCTTAAGTCATGCACCTTGGAACTTGCGAGAGAATACCTTCCGTTTTCGGTTATCCATAGGCTGCACTTCAATGGCAAGATAAGTATCAACATCATCTGCTGTCACGAGATAGTTTGGTTGTTTTGCCCCTATAGTAAGTAATATTGATACTCAATTAATCTACATTGAAGTTCGAGAACAAAAAGGTCAGACGATGAAGAGGAATACCATCTATATAGTTGACAGATCCATCTTCCATATGACGTACCCACTGCAAATCAGGATAAATAGAAATAGACAATAAAAAATTCGATCAAAGACATCAATTCATGCACGGCAAAGTTTGTATATACACGGGAAAGATCTCATAACTTCAAGTGAAAAAGGCATTACAATGAAAAATAATTACCTGATACAGTTTGTATTGGTTTTTTTTTGCTTTTTCACTAATATTTTCAGAGTTCTAGTCATCTCTTCTAGTGATGGATGGCAATGGGACGGGATGTGATTGGGAATACAACTCCGATTCCCGCCCCGTTACATTTTTCTCATTCTCGTTCCCGTCATGGGAAATCAAAGCCAATCCCATTCCCATCCCATCATAATTTTTGTATTCCCATTCCCGTCCCACGTGTTCCCATTCTCGTTAAGTTGCGATGAATTAATTTTATATACCATATATAAAACAGAAATTTCAAAGTACTAAATTACTGTTCTCCTTCAAACTAAACTAGGCATTAAAAATATAATATATTATATCAACAATTTCTTGGAAAAAATCATCGATCGCTAAAATAAAAATCAAAATCATCAAATTTACTATCACAAATATATCTTTTTATCTTATTTTCACACTAAGAAATGAGAAATAATATCACAAATTGAACAAAATACAAAAAGATAAAAAATACAACTACAAATTATATACTACTCCGTATACATTATATATATATATATATCTATAGTATAAGGAAGGATTGTAGGACCCTTCCAGATGAACAGTAATGCACATTTCTCGAGAACAATGCATGCTGACTAACTGTCATATATTCTCAGCCGCTTACACTGGATTAGCAGCCTTTGTACATTCAGCTCATAAAGAAGTACCCTTTCATACCTAGCTAGCTAGATAGTCATTGCATTGCTTATGCATCATCAAGATTCTCCCCTACATATAGCAACGGAGAAAAGTTTTCAGTTTTCTCAAGTCAGGAAGAGAGAAACCATGACATCCCTCATTTTGGCTTTCTTGAAATGTGCCTGCTAAAAAAAACTTTTAAAAAAATTAACAAAAATTCTTTTAAATTGTGGAAAGTTGCTTTCTTTCTTTTCTTTACAGAGGATTTAGAACATTATTATAACATTTCATTTTTAT
>JAOTQG010128544.1:0-12741 GCA_025631175.1 Iris virginica
ATATTAAATTAAACTGAAAAGAAGAATAGCAGAAATTCATAATGAGATAAAAGCTAACCAAAAATTGAAAATAATCTAAAATCAAAATAATTTAAGTTTTAAAACATAACAATAAATTTTTTGAGATTTCAACGAAAAGTAACTAATAAATTTGAAAATTAAAAAAAAAAAAAGGAAAGGAAAGGAAAAGAACGCATATTGAATTTTCCAAAAAAATGAGTTTAATCCATCGGTTAGTGCTAATAAGTAGGAAGATTCTGCATTCAACAACAAATTAAGAGAGGGATATGGAAAGGGGGTACCGATGAGAGGAAGAGGAGTCGTAGAGACATTCAAAAATGACTTTTAAGTGTTCACTCCTATGAAAAAAAAAGTTTAGTCTAATGTATTAGTTCTAGAAGTGTTAATGCATGTATAGGTTTTAGTTTATATATATAGTTAAAGGTATTAAGTAATTACTATAGATGATTAATATTAAAAATTATACACATTTATCTTGAGATCATCTAGATTTTAACCTAATATTTAGACATCTAGTGGCAGAATGTAGAAAGACAAACTAATTAAATGTCAAATTAACCACAAAGTCTAATTAACCTAAATATGCTTATGTGTCATATCTAGAGCCATTTTTACCGACTTTAAATATTTACGGAGTAAAATTTGAACTCTTTTATATATTGAGTTATTATATATATTTTTTATTATTTAATTTAATTTATATATGATATATTTTTAAATTTTAATTCCTTATCCATAAATATTTAATTTTTGGACACACACACACAGTACACACTAGTGCATTTTACGATTAATTATACAATATAATCTTAATATAATCCCATAATAGATCTCAATCAATCATCCAGTACATGTTGATTCCATAATAGATGACAATTCTGTAAACTAATCAATAGACCTACGAATAATACTAGATATCTCGTTCATTTGCATGCCCTCTTTTTTTTCTTTTTTCTTTTTTTTTTAAATAATTCGATGTGTCAATTAAATACTCATTTTAAATGAAGTGGATCAGGAGTATGTATCTTGCTTGTTAATTAATTAATTCAAAAATTATATATTTTTTCAATTTCGTTTGATTATAAATATAGTACTACTCTTTGACATACCATTTTCCCAACAAGAATATCGGACCAAACAACATAATATATCACAAATCACAAGTAACTGATGACAGTGAAAGTATGCACATTTCGATGCGAATATTCTGTGATGCGAATGCTTTTGCGAATTGGTCTTTAATCAGACTTGACACTGTTGCATGTGTATAAACCGAATTGCTAATTGCGGCTGGTTTACTCCTAACCAAAAATGGGTTGTCTGAAAGCTGAATCTTGAGCGTCTGCTGGAGTCGTAGGGTAGCTATTCAATTAGCTTTGCATCACCAACGCGCAGTTGGTGCAGTGATTCCAGGGGCTGCACTTGGAAGGGCGAACTAAGGTTCGATCTCCACAACGGCGTTGGGAGAGGTTTAAAACCTTAACCCCGGGACCCGCCTCGAACAGGATTAGTTGGTCAGTGGACCAGATACCTGGGCCTATACCAAAAAAGAAAATTTTGCTTTGTATCGTGCCTAGGAAAAAGTTCAAGGCTGTCATATTACTCGTACTGGATGGCTCTACTAACCAGCCAGGTTCATATTCTTCGCAACCTGAACCTGATATTTGTGCCTAGCAGAGTCTTTTGCACTTGTGTCCGAGTTAGTAATGTTGACGAGGAATAAGATTGTGGCGGAGCTCACCTCGCCTCGCCTCTTTTACTCTGGTTCTGTTGTCAGTATGGTGCACTTTGCTGGTTACGATGGATGGAAACAACTTTCACTTGGTAAAGTTCTGTATGTTATTGATATTTCCAGTTGTTATAGGAAGCAAAGAAGAAAATGGATAAAGCATTGGTTTTACAAATACAAACATTCATGCATAATAAGGTGGTAATAACATTCGTCGAAATAAAAGTGTCTTTCATGCATAGTCATCGACTCTTGCAACGAATAAAACATCAGAGAAATAAATATTGGGTGAATTTTTTATTGATGACTCGAACTGGACAGAGAGGTCCTATATTTGTGGTCTACTTTGAACCACATATATTTCTCCATCTTTCACGACCCCTTCAATGTCCTGGGCACAACCATAGATGTCTTCTATAATTTTCCCTGCTTCTGCTATTCTCGAGAAAAGCCAGGTCTGAAAAGCTATATCAACTATCATCCTGTCGATGGAATAGTCCAATACAACCTTCTCTTGTTTATCCATCGATACACTGCAAAGAGTTGATAGGCACATCTGAATCATCTCACAGTTCCCAAAATGAGGGACTTCATTTAGGTCCGATAACAAGTGGGGACAGAAATGTAATAGCTCTTCAAACCATATACTCATCCGTCCCAAAATGAGTGTCTATTTCTTTTTTCATGATCATGAATTCATTTTTGGACAGGTGCAGTAATATAGGATATTGTAATCCTATAGCTCACCTCACTCCTCAAGTTCAGTTTAAATTGTTCAAGTTCACACTTAACGTACCTATCATAAAGACCAGCACCTGCGTATCCCTCCAGGTCTTCGCCATTGGAGTCTGATCTAAATATGATGGACCTTTTTGCCTTGATATACAATCCAATTGACTTGCTTGGGTAGCCAATAACCTGAAATCCAGATTAAACATTTAGGCATCTTTCCCTAAGTTTGTATGGGACTCGTAAAAGGTGTTGGACTACCCCTTGCCCATGAAATAAACAATCTCAAGACTCTCCTAGATTCCCACATCCTAAGGGGGGCAAACAGGCAAACAAGCAAACATAGGCTAGCACAATACACTTGACTAGCAGGGAAAGACTCAGATACACAAAAAGACTTTTCCATCATACGACACAGTAGCTTCCAGAAAGTGTAATCTGAATGAAGGAAACAATCAATATCAAGCCTTCCAAACAGCGTCTCAGAAAAAAAGCATCCTGGAAGCAAAAACTAAAGTTCAGTTCAGAATTGATGGACATTTTATTTTTACTTTATACCCCGGATGGCTGCCAAGTGATGCAAGAAAGAGGATGACATCTATTCTGCTAAAAAAAAGTTCAAGTTTCCATCTTGAAACAGTTTAGCTAAGGAGTCCAATTTGAAAACCTCATCTTATTATGTTTTGAGCTTCCAAACTTAATCTTATTACAATAGACTGAAAATTAAGAACACTGCTTTAGTACTTAAAGTTAAGGGTATTACAGTGAATCAATTCTATACTAAACACTTAATATTTATACATTGAAAACATGAACTCTTTTAGCAAAATGGAGGGAATAACATGCATACATTCAAATTTGTATACTCTTCACAATACTTCAGAACACAAGGCTCATCACTCATGTAGTCGTGTGACTGGAGTTGAACTCAGGTAGATGACATGCTTGCGGACTCCCACACCCACAGACATGCACATACACACGTAATTAAGAGGAGGTGGTGAGGGGAAAAGTGGCCTTACAGTAGGAGATTTTAGATTGGTTTTTTTCGTAATGAAGCTCATCGCTCGTCCTGGATACGCACCCACCAAAGTTTCACCCAAGCCCTTCACAATCTGTTATTCAGCAAGCAAGTTAGGCAAATAAAGAATTTAGCTCGTGTGCTTTAAAAACATAGTAATTTGTAAGAAAGGTTCACCTCTGTGTATATCTCTGAGGTGTCATCAGATATGGGATTCTTGGTGTGTATTACAAAAGCATAATCGGCACTGATGGTTTCTTGAATCAATATAGCCATGCAAAGGTTGTTATGATTCATACTTGCCTTCCTACAACTGATATACGCTCTTTCATTCCATTTTGAAGCCCAAACCTGGTCAGGGGCATCCATCAGAAAGAAGGATAAAGTCAAAGTGCTAGTAGAAACATTTAATGAAAGTTACTTCTATCCTCTTTTTATTCAGGACAAATGAAGTGCGCCATAATGAACGGTGACACATGCAAACTTAGAATTCTAGATGCAGGCCTCAAGATCTTCTTTGTTAAGTATTACCAATCTCAGATGAATAAAATTACATGGGAGCCTATTATTCCATTTATTCTGTTTCAATTTTATTTTTTTCATGAGGGCAAAGATAATTACTGTTGCTAACTTCATATTGCTACTTGGGGTCAGCATAGAAAATTGATTCTTCCACAACTGCAATGCACAGAAAATGATCATAATATACCTTCTTCATTGCTTGCCAAGCTCGATTCCAAGTGTCCTCTCCTTCACCTACAGGCCATGGAATTCCTGCAGTTTTCATTTTGCTCCAAAGCTCATGGGCCTCCAAAATTATAGAGTGAGAAAAGTTAAAAAAGGATTGCAGCAATCTTTAACCAATCCAAACCTCATAAAAATTACCAAGATTCATAATAAAGCCAGTTCATTGTTTTGAGTATAAATACAAAATCTCAGTCCCTCCGTCCCACTTCAAGATAACACTTTTCTTTTTGGTTTATCCCACTTGAAGTGGTTGAAGTCGTGGCCCAAAACAGTCATGTTAAATCAACTAAAGTAACTTTAGTACAAGCCACACAATGAAAGGGCAATTAGAAAGTAAAAGATTTGCAATGTTCTTTTTTTATTTGCACACTTAGTCCAAGTATACCCTTAGAAGTTGGATGGAGGGATTATTGTAGTAGTTTCGTAACTATCATGGTCAAATCATTCCCATCAAGAATCACATCAACATTAGAATTGAAATATATGATTTCCTGAAAACCTATGAAATAATATGATTTTGATGGAAAGTTGTATTTATAAATGTTTCAGTTTAACCAAAAAATATCCTTGCTATCTACTTATCTAAGGTGTAAAACTGCTTTAGGAATCAACTGTAAGAAAGCTACAACAAACAGTTCGAGAGGCACTGAAAACAATAAATCTAATGATGTTGTCACATATTTGCTTTTCCAGCAATTTATGCTACCATATGAAACACAGTAAATGATTGAAAAATTACCAAACGAGGAGGAGCTTTCATTTGTAAAACAGTTTCTTGAACTGCTCGAAGCTTCGAAAGATCACCCCTATCAACAAGTTCACTGAAGCCAGAAATTTTCTTCGCTAATTCCTGCATGCAAATGGTGGACTAGAATATAAAATCATATATAACCAACAAAACAATGATAAGAAACGAAATGGAAGAAACTTAATATTAGAAAGCCGGGCTATAGAACGATGCCAAATGATATCCAATTCAAACATAACTACCGTGCAAAGATCAATTCATGTAAATTAACTTCATGAGTGAGTTTTCATAGTGCTGAATAAATTTTCAAGATCAGGTACCCAGGTACCAATTTTCTTGGTTCTATCAAATATCAGATGAGCTATAGAACAGATGTCTTTATGTAATCCCCGAGCTTCTGCTTCTGAGGATCTGTCTATAACAAGATATAGCTACCACTAGTTGCTAGAAGATTTAACTATTGTTGGAACATCTTAACCCTTGGGATTTTAGCCATTAAATTAGCGAAATTTTGTAATCATATACATATGTATATGTATATAATTAAGAAGTAGCATTGCCATGTCTTGGCTACCGCAACCATCAACACATGTGGTCAGTCTTACTGGTTTTCTTCTGTGTACTTATCACCCTGAAAATATCATCCTTCTATGAATCATTTCAAAGTCAGATGCTGCAGACTCTGCAATGATTAATAGTAGAAGCAATACAAGAAGCAATACCTTATTTATGTCTTCTGATAGGACTTTTTCAAACACTCCAAATGGTAGGGCAACTGAAGCCGGAAGTTTAATCCATGATGGTACCCTTCCACTTAAGAATTTAATATTGCAGGATTTTGCACCAACCTGTATTACAGAGTTATCATAACGAGTTCGCAATTCAGCATATATCAGCAGTTGACACTCCCACTCGAAGAAAGTGGATTCTTGACATTATCACTCACTAAATAATTCGAACATAGGAAACCAGAAATGCTCCATCCATTTTCACCAAGTTATGGATTTGTAGCATCTTTTTAACTAATTAAATCTAGTGAACTGTATGCTGACATACAGTATAGGATGTCTCTGTGATACTACATGGAATTTGGAAGCATATAATAAAATCAATCATATATGTTGCAGTCCGCTACATTGTTACCTAGCTACATTGTTACCTAGCCAAAAGTAAAATGAAAATACATGTATTTTATAGTCACTATTTGATTGATATACAAATAACGACCAATGGTGTGACTTGCTGGCACAATTCCTCATATATTATTCTGCAACTAACAGGAAATAAAAAATATATGGATTTCTATTGGAAATTGGAGAAGAGTTTGTTAAAGACTGGGGTTACATTTTAAGACCAATCGCAACGAGAGGAGTAGCCCAGGATCTTCATTGTATGCAAGGCTTGTTAATACCTAATGTGGGCTTAATGTCTCAACACGCGCCCTCATGCATAGCCGGACTCGAGGCTTTCAAATGGAATCATTGCATCGGGTGGCATGGAGCTAGATTTCGTGGGCCATTGGGCTCGCACGTGTAGGGAGCGTGCTCTGATATCTTGTTCAAGTATGAGGCTCCATCTCAAAACCGCAATAAGAGTAGCACATGATCTTTATTAATAAAAGCAAGGCTTGTTAATACCCAATGTGGGTTTAACGTCCCAGCAGAGTTCAGCTTGAGCAAATGCTAATTATACAAGTAATCACACGTCATGCTAGGCTGCAACAATTATATCAAAATATAAGTAAAATGAAAAGTAAACCCTAAACTTAAGACTAGATCAATTACTGAAATACCATTTCACTATTCGACTCCTCAAGTGAAACAGCATATTTATTGCTGAAAGTCTTTTTCTTGAAGGAGAGTCCTTGCAGAGAGGAGGAAGAAGCTGATGGTTTTAGAGAGAAGTTGCAGCAACTGGTGTCTCTGTAGTTAAACAAGGAAAACGAAAGCGTAAAAATGGAAACAAGAGAAAGAGCACTGCTCTAGAATTTGCCAAACTTGCTTACGAAATTATCAGGCTTGTTGAATTTAACCGGATTGATACTGCTTGGCCTGCCTTCAGTTTGAGATCACTAAATATCTTCTGATCAAAGCAGGAGGCAAATAAAACCTGCACATGGTTCCGTATTAGCTCCAAAATGAAGGGTTTTGTTTTGATAGACTGGAAGGAAGTTATATATCATGGCATAAGAATGCCGATATTTGATTGGAGCAACAGGAAAGCAACAATAGATTGATGCAACTATTTCATGCCTTGCTATTTCTTGCCCTTATAGAAACATGAGCAAGAACATCTGGCATGTCAGATGTCAGCACTGCAACAGCTCCATCTGGAATCTCCTCCTCTCCTGAAACTTTGTTTGCGACGATAACAGTCGGTTTCCTGTATACTTCGTTCTGAATGGTAATCAACTCGTTAACAGTGACTACAAAACCACACACTTCTGCAGAACTGATAACCTGCCAACTGCCACACAAGCATTAGTTTATTACTTAATCTGAACTACATAAACAGCTAAACCACCGGAGATCTTAAGCCTTTTATAAGTGTACGCTTAAATATATTTAACGAGAGTACATTTATGAACACCAACGCAATAGCACACCGAGCATGATTATTCGCAATGTTATCGAGTAAAGTAAACTGGTTTAATTGAAATTACCTGCCTAAGTTTGCAACTTTCCGCAGTATCGGGTCTAAACGATTAACAAGCATAGCTAGACTCCCTGCTGATCCTGCCCTTATTAACTCCTCTGTGAAAGTATCAATCTGCTCATAGGAGACGTCAATGAAGAGCTCCAGCACAAATACTATGAAAGAAACTGAGGTATTCAATGTGAAGTTTAGTATTTACATACCACCCATTTCTCCACTGCAAGCAAACCACCAAGATATTGCACACTGGGCTGAAACATTTTGTGATCGTACTGAGATCTATCAGTGAGAGTTAGTCTGACTCTATCAAGAACAGCCTTTGTTTGTAATGCCCACTGACCACTATTTGGTTGGTACGATTCACAGATACGATACCAGTCCTTCAATAGCATCAAAAACACCAACAATTACAGAGTAAGCATCACCAGCTCCTCTCTATGCAGTAACTTAGAGTATAAAATTAAAATAAACACAATGAAAATAAAGTAAATGTCACCAATAACAGAGTTTGTTTATAGGGATGATTAATATCATACCAAATGTCTTGAACCAAAACTCAAATGTCTACAGGTGCACCTTCAAAGTTTAAAAAAAGAAAAAGAAAAAAAGAGGGAGAGGAGGTGACATATCTCTTCAGAATAGAAAAGTCTATTAGACGACTTTATTACTAGAAATATGGCACCTCGAGACAAGTGTGTTATTTTTTCTTTTTCTAGTAATCAAGGGTGTGAATTATTTCCAATGGGGTGAGGAGAAAGTCCTTCGACCCAGGGTGTGGAATGTTAGAAGAGGGGTAAATGTTAAGGGCAGTACATGTATCCACCAGGACACGCGCATCTTTCAAAAGATCTCTCAGGACACCACATAAAATTCCCCAATTCTGAGGCATAAACAGAAGAATTATAATAAATTGTCCCTTTACTCCTGTAAAAGAGAAAAGGTCAATGGATGATCTTGATAATGCAAGAATTCTTCTTGGTCTAAATGCACAACAACGTACAAAAGAGACCAAACTGCTACTAGATCTGGGCATCCATGCTGCTCCCAAAACCCATGTACCTCATGTCGAATAAAAGTACCACAATCTCCATTCAAAAAGGCAATGGAGAAAAAGGTATTAATGAATCTCATTACACATCCTAAACATCAAGCAAATGTCTCGGAAGATGGCCTTATTTGGCCTCCACCTCTGACGTCTGACCCCAATTATTGGTATTCAGCCGTTTAAGCACAAGTGACCAGGCAAGGCCTTAAGGTTGAACCATTCATTTCCAAATGAATGTGGCTATCAAAAAAGCAGGAGGAATACAAGAATAGAAAGTATTTTTCATGAAAACTCTTTCTGAAAAAAGACCAAATATATCCAATATACAAGATCTACAACTGGCCAGCTCGGAAGGATGGAAAGAACGGAGCTGATCAAGGAAGGCCATCTTGATCATCCCTGTTATCAAGTTACTGCAAAAAGTGAAAATTCCATGGGAAAGTGCCATCTTTTAAAACAACAAAGCTAGAAACAGGGGCATCAAGGGCGTAAGAGCCTGAACAAGCGAGGAAATGAAATGCAAAGAGGAGATAGCACAATCTGCTGGTCCTTCGGAAAATAAATCCTGTTACCATTCCCCACAACATAACAGAATGAATCCAGAAAATGAGAGCAATGATGATTGAATTTCCTACGATTTGCATATGTGAGAGACATGTCAGTATCTGCATTCCATCATTCCTCTGAGTATAGAACTTGCTATTAAATAACTTTATGCAAAAGGAATTGAGCTCTAAGGGAAAACACCAAAGCAATTTTACCAATAAGGGAGAGATTTTTAAGAGGGTAGTACTGACCATCCATAAACCCTTTTCCTCCTTAGAATAAACACATTAATCACGCCACCAAATAATACCCTATTCCACACTGCAGGAAATGCCTCATAACTCCCATGCGGAAAAGAACTCATAATTGATTGGGATACTGGAAAGGCACCTCAATCAACGGAAGCCTACCCCACAAGTTAAAAATAAACATGTACGAACCGATCTAAGCATTTTGGCTCTTGATCCACCAAAGACATCGATAATATCAGCCAAAAATTTCAGGCGACCCCCACTTGTGGAAAGCTTAGCTAGTAACAAAAGAAAAGATATGTATCATGTTATATATATGGGTCAACTATTCTAGATTGTCAAATGGCATAAAATATAGAGGGTTTTTAAGTTGTCATTTTGCACCTACTGTAGTTAATCTAATGCTGAAATGAAACTAACAGTTTGTTGGATCACTAATATTTTGGGATACCTTTGTGCAGTAAATGAGATCTTCGTTGTTGACTGTCGATAAGCACAGATTTTCAAGCATCAACGAAATGTAGAACATGATTTTCTGTTTAGAGTACCAAACAGAAGGATGAAGCTTAGTAAGAGATTCTAGTCTGGCATCACATCAGTGGTATTGTTCAAAACAATAGCAAATAGGAATGTATATAAGGATGTTGTTACCGGCAGAGGTGCAGGGTTGAGTTCTGAAATTCCCCTTTCCACCGTCGTTCTAACAGCCAAATCAAGAGCAATATCAAGGAATAGGAAATCTTTGGATTTAAGCTGAAAAGGGCGAAGCTCAATACGAGATTCCAGGAACTTCTGAAAACCGGGAATCTTGCATTATTAAGAATTGAAAAAGAATTTCTCCAATAGTGATAAATAATAAATAATGGAAATATGAAAGAAACCTCCATAAGTGAACTAGTATCCTTATCGCCAATATGTGCTTTAATGAAGCGAAGGTTCTCCTAAAATTCACAAAAGATTTAAGAGATCATTATCCGAACAATTCTACTAGATTTATGCTTAATAATGTACTCCAGAAGCAAGACAGAATGAATACTTGCAGCCTTATTGGTGAAACACCAGAACCAGATCTGACTGCACCCATGAATTCATGACTCTGAGGCAGAAGTACAGGTGAAGAAATTTCATTCATTCGCAGTATCCCAAAGTATGCAAGCAGATGTAAGTCTACTTTTCAGAAACAAATAGTCTATGAGTTGAAGGTGACTGAGATTACCTCAAATAAACCCAAACATGTATCGACTGCAGACTCGAGATCACTTCCTGAGTGAACAGCCTGATTGGATTCGATGAAGACAAGAAACTTAGGTCCCAGTTTTAACCAAAGATTTAGTAATTTACTTGGTAATACATTCTAGAGTGAAATATTTAGAAGATATGAAAGTCATAGGCCATTTATATCATCAATAACATTCCAAGTCTAAAAGGTTATACTTAAGTATACAGTTCCATGTGAATTCCAAGTTGATGTCAATGCATTTTCTCATAATCTGAATTTCAATACATAATGTGAATTTTCATTTGGTTAAGAGGATATCCATGTTTCCCTAATAAAATGTAAGAACCACAGTGAACTATCTTATTTCTCTAACATTCTGTCTACTTATTCAGGTGAAATATTCCAATACAAAGAACCTGGATCATGATGCGGATTTCGCACTTCCCCTTCCAAGGTATCTGGTAATATCTGAGAAACTAGTATATACCTTATGGACTAGAATATACACAGTTAACTTAGGTAATGTATTTCTTTGTGTGACCAGCCTATGGGCCCCCTAGATGCTCAGTGAATGCAGTAGAAAATGCAGATAAAATTATACAGGACCCAAGAAACTATCAGGATGATTTTGAGCATGTATGGTTAGTTACCTTTAATGTCTTCAAATAAGAAGTAAGATCGCGTATAAGCCCCTCTTTGGTATCAGTTCTGAAATGCGGCTCTGATCGAATAGGTCGGTCATAGCTAGCAAGTCTGTTTTTAGTGAGACCATTTGCTATTAATGTTTTCCAATAAACATCAATGTTGAAATTATATTTGACATAGTTTAAGAGAGCCTGGTACAAGAAACAACACAAAATGATTCACGTAAGGTATATATTATCTTTATGAATCCATGAGCTAACTACCTACTTACCTCACAAATAATCACATCATCTGGACTGCTATTGTTGTGCAACTTTTGATGCCACTCCTCCATCATACCATCCATGCAGTTATTGTTTCTCTGAAAAAGAAGCATACCACTTTTCATTGAAATCACTTTTATACAAAACAAGATAATGCAGGAAGAAGTAAGATAAATGTACCTGAAGCACCAGTATTTCATCACGTATCCTCTGCCCAGTATGACCCTGACCACCGCGACCAACACATCCCATTATCAGTCTCACAATTTCTCGATTATTTGGGTGGCCCACATAAATTCTTTGGAGTAAGTTCGTAAACCTATCTTGAGCTTCACTAATTTCACTGCAAAGAGGACATAAAATATTTATTTTCGTTACAGTCGTCCAGCAATGCCTTATAGTGAAGAGACAAAGGGTCTAGATTACCAGATTAATGGAACGAATACAACTTATGCATAGACTTGCCTGTACTAACTTTAGGACATAATGTCCAAGAAAACACAGCTGCAAAACAAAACTCCAGTTGATTCTTGTTTCAATACCAAAATGATTTGACTTTCCCCAAAGATTTTCCTGGATCCCCTTTCAAGTTGTACAAAATAGGAATGTTGTGGATAAATCTTCTAACATCCATAGAGAAGCCGTGAATTTCTTTAAATGAGGGAGAAAGATTCAATAACATCACTTGGGGAGGTGGTGAGGGATGGTCGGCAAAAGAACCGAAGGTGCAAAAAGTTTGCCAACAACATGTGGAAAGTATTCTGATGACTTAATTTCTATTAAATTTGTCAGTATGAAAAGCTTCACTGTACCAAGTTATATACTTACATTCCTCAAAACATCCACAAGCTATATTTTCAACTCATGACAAAGAACTAATAACATAGATATAAATGGTGGATCAAGCTGGTAGAGTAGCAAGAAAAATGAGTAACAAAGATGAATGAAACTTCTTTACCGAGGTTTCACATTATAATTCTTATTCCATGAAAGTTGCCTGCATGCCATGAACCTTAACCAGACCATTATACCAATAAGTCCCAACTTCTCTTGACTTTTACATCGTTCAGTCAACTCTGTAGCAATGTAGAACCTGTGCCAAGTGAATAAAGAATCAAATAT
>JAOTQG010128545.1:0-10043 GCA_025631175.1 Iris virginica
TTAGGGATTTTTGGGGTGGGTTTTTTGGTGGGTCGGGCAATATGGGTGAGTGGGTGAGGGTGTTAGGTTAAGTGGGTTGACCCATCTCAAATGGGTTTATTTCTTTTTTAAAAAAAGGGTATAATAGTCTTAACAATATATTTTAGTTTCATCCCATGAATTTTCTTTCATTTTGGTCTTTTTTAACGGATGAACACTAACTGAGTTAACGTCAGGGGGTTATCCCTCACCAAAT
This sequence comes from Iris virginica, assembly GCA_025631175.1. Taxonomy (NCBI): domain Eukaryota; kingdom Viridiplantae; phylum Streptophyta; class Magnoliopsida; order Asparagales; family Iridaceae; genus Iris; species Iris virginica. The sequence continues at coordinate 236 of JAOTQG010128545.1, forward strand.
AAAATACAAGGGGCTCAAACCTCGAACCCGTGAACCACATGGAGGTTCCTCCACGTTAACCCTTAAATCTTTTCCTCATCTCTTTTCTTCATTTTCAATGACCAATAGATAAATTAATGATGTGACCAAGTCCGAAAAGAGGGAAAATTTTTATTTATAATCTCGTTTTTGTGTGTTCAAAATCAAATTTAAATATTATTATATTTAAATATTATATTTATATTTTGTAAATCAAATTTTAGTCTCTATTATATACTAGAATTTTCATTTTCTAAACTGCTTATTTAATTGCTCCATTTGTGCAAAGTTATAAGACCTATGAAGTTTAATTTCACTAAATAAACAAATGATATAAAGAACTCCAAGGGGAAAAAATTGATTAAATTTTATAATTATGATTTAATTGAATTGTTGTTCCGAATAGGAAAATGATATTAAGAAATGCAAGAGAGGAAAATTGATTAACTTTTGTAATTATTATCACACGTGTTTTTATATTCAACGTCACAAAAATTAACCAAGAGATGTAGGTAGCAAGTCAAATTTTGAATTTAGATAATCTATCTATGAAATTATATCGATCTTGTTTAATTATGTGATTATATTACATCCATATTCTGTGAATCGATGATTATTTATTGTTATTTTAGTCTCTATTATATAAATGAGCTGACATGAAATAATTGAAACATATGAGATTCATATATTTTTTTCTTGCTTTGCGCTGGATTAATCATGAATTATCATATAAGAAGTAGTCTATTATTTTCCATTCTCATCCTTATAATTTACATCTCCGGTACTACGTTTGTCTTTAATGGTTCATTCGCCGAGATGAGAGGAGAGAAAGCTCAATCAGAACATAGAATTTTGCGGAAAGCCGTATTCAATGAAGATCGTATGTACACGAATGGTGGAGAACAGGAGGGGAAAGACGCTCAATTTTGCTTTTTTCGCAGAAAATATCACATTACCATTAACAATGGCCTTCCAAATGACCTCCTGATACGCTGCGGATCTGGGGATGACGGACACGAGAATGCGATGAATATTGAACCCACTTATTATGTAACTATTCCAATTTGTGAGAATCTCCACCGGACGACTTTTTACAATTGCCAGTTTTCATGGAACGAGAGACATCAAGAGTTTGATGTTTTTAACAATAGGACAGTTGCAAACGGTATGTGTCATATAAAGGATGACAAATACCAATGCATTTGGTATGTGATGTCTAATGGATTTTTTTGGCTGGATGGGCTAACTCATACATATATGAAACATCGAGATTGGATCCTATAAAATATTCGTCCATCATCGCCGTATAAGGTCTATATAATAAAACGGGGAATCAAGGGGTGGCTCAGTGGTAGAGCCGTGCTTTACAATATGTAAGGTCACAACCCCCTTGGGGCCAAAAAATAAAAAATATATATATAATAAAACGGAGGTTAAGTCTCCGACTTTGAGAAAATTTGACATATTTATTGAAGAAGTTTATGGACAAAAATGTAATTTTCGTTTTGTGTAGAACATGAAATATCATAATTTAAAAGCTTTCAAAATACACCCTTAGTTCCTATCAATTTGCCGTAAATTAGTCAAGTCAAAAGAAATCAAAATTGCAGTAGATTATTTCTTTGCTCTGAAATAATTATCAGCATTTTTATTTCGGTAAAAGCTCTGTACTAATGAGCTCGATCGATCCCATTGAAAATCATGAATCTGATTTCTTTGATATTTGATATTTGAAGTCACATCATTTTCTTTGTATCTCTCTCATACCTTTTTACTTTACATATCATAGGTCCCCACCATTTTCTGTCTATATCTCTCATATTTTTTTCACTTTACATATCAAATATTAAAATCAAATATCGCACGATATCGTATTCATGATCTGAGCATAAGTAAAAACAAATAAATAGCTAGCTTCCTCCTCTTCCATAATCACTATTCTGCCCTTCGGTAAGCTAAGTAATTTCAAATGCAACCCTTCCTTGATTCAAAACCCAAAGTTAATGGACGGTTCTACTCCCTGAATTAAGATTCAATCAATTGCCGAAGGCCAACTTGTGCCAGTGCGTACCATTGTGGGAATGAAATCCTTGTACGTACACTACATCAATCAATCGAACTTGAATTTCCAATTAATATATTATTATTTTAAATATGTGAAAAGGCAATAATATTTCGGCTCTCTCCTGGTCCCTGTATTTTTACTCTCCAGGATTTGTACCTGTTGGTGTCTTTAATCCCCCAACTTTTTAATCAATGATTTATACTTCAATGTTGCAAATAAATTAAAATTTGGCATTTAGGGTATTTTGGTCAATTTAGTACATTTTCATATCATCCACATCACCGTATCACAATATTGTGAACAGTAATAAATCGAACAAAATCGATTAAAATTAAATTCCCAATCCAACCCTTACTTTGATGGCATAGCATACCAAGGATCGTATAGGGATTTTCCGTAAGTTTTTGAAAATTCCCTTTTTGATGAATAAGTACTCATGAAGGTTAAATTTGACTAATGAGTACTAATGAAGGGTAAAGTACTGTAATGATAAACAAATTGTTTAACAAGTGAAAACATAATTAATTAAGCTCATGAGAGAATGTGAAGCGGAATAGAGAGAAATAATTTTATAAAAGTTGATGATGTCAATTTTATGATGAGAATAACAAAGACACAGTAAGACGAGAAGGTGGATAAATAACGTAGTAAATTGAAAATTTAAGAGTTACATATATGTCTGACACGAGATATTTTCAAGCGGTTCCAAGCAAACTGCAAGTACATCCATCTCTTATTGTCCTTTGATATACAATGCTTATTTTCTATTAATATCAATCTTTATTACAACATGGTCAGTATTTATAGGCGTTTCGATTGCAGAGTCAATAGGTCGTCAAAAGATTTCGATTCTCCTTTGACTGCTTTTTGAATGCTTGTCTCCTTGACTGGTCTAAGTGGCATCTCTCTTTTTTACCGCGACCAATGGAATAATTTCGTTTAGAGTTTGACTCGTCTGCATGCCATTATGATCAATGAAATATTTCCGTTTAAATTTTGACTGAATTTACGTGAGATTTATTTAAATTTTCTTGCAACGTCTTTGTGTGAATCTGCTAGAGCTTCATAATTCTGCCCTTATTTGGCTGTTGGCTTTGAGAAACACTATTTGAATGATGCAGGGTTTGCAGCTTCGTCGTATGTATGAGGAACTTAGTTGAGAGTATATTAATCATATATAACACATTTTAGTCAAGGCTCTTTGCCTCAGTGATCACATGACCGACTGTTCATAGAGTAGCAGTTGGATCGGTATTCCCGTTGTCTTTATAGTTCTGATGAAAAATCATGAAATAATGGTTAACGAATATAATTATTGCCTTCGGTGAATAATCTCAGGCATTTCTGTGAGAGTCATGAGGATTTTGAACATATTGACTGAGCTTTGAATTGCACGAGTTAAATCTGACCGTATATAATTTAGATATAAAAGTCCGCCCAACAATCTCCCCTCTCCTTTGTCCACCCACCCCATCCGTGTTGGGAGAAGTGGTTGGGTGGGGGCTAGCTTAAGCTTGGAGATGGAGGGTAGCACTAGCAGCTGATTGTGCTTTTTATGAGTGGTGGACGGCGGCTGTTAGGTGGGAGATGTGGGTCGTGGGAGGAATAACAGTAATTGAGAGTTTCTGTTTCTGGGATTGAGTTATTAGCGTGAAGCATGTTTGAAATTAGGTCCTTCAAAATGTTATCTATTAATCCATTACAATTTATTAAAATTTGGAATTTTATCTCAAAACTAATTATCAATGAGAGGAGTAGTTCAGGATCTTTATTAAATGATTGTGCGATTGGAGCCTCGGATGTAGCCGGGCTACGCGGACTCTCTTTGGTCTGTTCGGGTGGTCTGTTCGGGTGGCCGTTAAGCTCGCACGTATAGAGTCTGCTCTGATACCATGTTAAAGTTTGGAGTTCTATCTCAAAACCAATTGACAATGAGCAGAGTAGTTCAGGATCTTTATTAAGTTATTGTGCGGCTGCGACTAGTTTATTCTCAATATGGGATAGTGTCTCAATATGCGCTTTAATAATAAATTTATGTATTAGAATGTGTAAAAAAAATGTGCGAAAGAACATTAAACATGTTAATTCGAGTTTAACTTAATCCGTTTATCATACAATAGTTTAACTTAACGCATTTATCGTACAATTGAGTTGATCGGTCGATTAAACGGATCATAATAAGTTGAACTTATTAGAACCTATTATAACTCAATCAATTTGAACTAATTTAACTCAAATTGCCGAGCTTACTTAAAATGATATTCTATGTATTTCTTGAAATCTAAAATTAACGTTAATCAAAGAGCATAACTGAAAATTAGTATTCCCTCTATCCCTCTCACTATGCGGCTATTCTGTTTGCTTTTTAAAAATTTAACTTAATCATTAGAAACATAATAATTAAAATATGTTTATAGAGTTTTAATTCTAAAATTGCAGTATTTACAAGAATATGAGATAAATTATTCATTACATGTTTTATAATATCAAAATAATATCTATTTTCATTTTTAAAAAATCCAAATTTAATTATGTGAACAAAAAATAGTCAAAATTTGGGGGCCGGAGGAAGCACCAGTATTACTACAGCTTGCAGCATTTTATCATGATCACGGCCGGGTATTAACTACTCTACAGTTCCTCCTAATCTCTCCCGGCTGGCCAGATTGCAAATCTCCCATCTTTATCATTCCCTCCACAAAGTCCTTAAAGAACTCCTTTTGATCAACACTGTACTTGAGAACAAACTCCCTTGTTTCAGGAAACGTAAACAAAGTTTGATCAGAGTTGAGAAAACCTCTTTGGTGGACCAAATTCTTGAAATACTGATTATCGAACACTCGAGGTGTCGCATCTAGACTGCCCGTCACATTTCCATCTCCACCTTGGGGGCATAGCTTGTCTAACTTCCTTCTGAACTTGGGTTCCATTGCAGGGTCGGGATGGCCAGAGCCAGATTGGTTGTATAGCCGAAAGACGATTTTGAAACACCGAGCTTTCCCAATGGTGTGAGACCCCGAAAGGGATACTAAATCTTTCGCGGAGAGGTTGAATTTACTGAAGAGATCAATGAGAAAGCTTGCATTTGCTCTAGGACCCGGCATAATGTTGTCTGAAGGTTGTAGGCTTGCAGTTAAGCTGTCTTGTCTTCCCAACTTGACCTCCCAATTCGGACCTCCGCTCTGGTTTCAGACCAATCCCAATAACAGAGTCAACAAGTTACAACCAATATAAATGCCGATCTTATTACACGCACAGTTCAATGATGATTCATGGGAATCAAAGATGAAGAAACTTACCAGAACAACTGCATCTCTAGAAGCCATGATTATGATATCTGCACAAGAAACAATGCCTGGACAGACCTCCTCCAAGGCTTCCTTTATCTCATCAATAACTTCAGTAGACCTTAAAGAATTCATATTAGCCAAAGAAAGTTTCTCCCCAAGCATAGTAGGGGTGTCATCCAGCAACAAAGATCCATCACAGCCCTGTAAATAAAGGAAAAATGTATCAGATTGAAGTACTCAGTACACAAGAAAATGAAAAGAAATTAAGAAGAAAACTATTAGTGTAGTTGTAGAGATTTGGAGTGTTACATCAACAAAGCAATCATGAAATTGCATTCTCAAGACAGAAGCAACACTTCTAGGTTCTCTGGTCATGGCCTTTCTCATAACATCCCTGACTATTAATTCAGCTTTGGGGCATGTTTTCAAGTAATATCCTTGCCGGAGTGTTGGCGCTGCAGCAGCAATAGATAGTTGGAGGAGGGAGACTAGGAGGAAATGAGCAGGAGACATTTTCATTTTGGAAGTAATGAACAATGGTTGTGACAAATGAGTTTCTAACTTGGTATTGACTTTTAAATTATGTTTGGATGTGCATGCATGGGAGGCTAGAGGCTACGAGGGCAATGGGCCAAAACTTATCTGGTGCAAAAGATCTGGTGGGGTGCAACTCTTGCTGTGCAGGTAGCAAATATTTATATTGCATGGTGCAAATGGAAAATGGATGTGTGGCTGTGCGAGAAACTCTTGAACCCCCTTTGATTTTAACCCAAAATGATTGGCTAGGATCACCAATTGAGTTGGATGCACTCATTTTATTTTTCCTGAGTGATGGAGATGGGTACAGGAGGGATCTGGAAGAGCTTGTGCAGCTATTTGCTAAACCACTCGTTGACACTCAACCTGCTCCAGGACCCAGGTAAAACTCAGGCTCTGAAAGGTAAAATTTGAATATTTCATAACCAACTTTAATTTCACCAATCCATTGCTTTTGAAAGCAGAGTTGGTGCATCTGGAGCATTCCCTCTAGGGCCTCTACACACTAGAAAAAGCCCACACCAGCAATTCCAAATCCCTACAGTAGTTGCTGGACATTTCTTTGTGCAAGTGAGACCAACACTTGTAGGGTTATGTTTTGCCATGGGAGTCTGAGTGGTTCGCTAAGGTAAGATTTATGTTGAACGGACAGCTGAAAATACATCTGTGAAGCCCCCCGCCCGCCCCCTAAGAGATTCATTCGGTGAAAAATGAGAAAAACAAACAGCCCACAACCCTAATCCTTACACCGGAGAATTGGAGCAGGGAGCCAGGGACAACTTTCTCCCTGAGCTGATGTTTCTATCTTCTCAGGTCAAACAGTAGCACCAACATCCAAGCCAGATATCCACCGTTTCCATCTCCCACCGTGCATTGAAATATCTGGCAAGATCATTAACATGCGTGATCACATTAAGTAATATTTACTTCGCTGTCCTAGTTACTGTTTAAAACAATTTCAAGTTGTTTAAGCCATTAAAGCTCATGATGTTTACAATCATGCTAACAAAAATGCTCATCCTCAGATATATGCCTAAAATAAATAACAGCTGCTATGGTGGCCTAAAACAAAACAAAGATATTGTGGTGCCCTAATAACGTTGGAGATGAAAGTTAACAAGCTGACGCGCAAAATTAAGAATGAAAAAGAATTAATAGCAGAGCCTCCCGCTCGTTCGCCATCACGCCCAGCCATTAACCACCCTGCAGCGCATCCTGATCTCCCCAGGCTGGCCTGATTGCATGTCACCCATCCTTATCATTCCCACCACAAAGTCCTTAAAGAACCCATTTTGATCAACACAATACCTATGAAAATTTCCTTGTTTGAGGGAAAGTGAAAAAATTTGATCCAAGTTGAGAAATCCTTTTGCATGGACCAAATTTATGAAATATTGATTATCAAACAGCCCAGGTGTTGCATCTAAACTGCCTGTCACATTTCCATCTCCACCTCGGGGGCATAGTTTGTGCAACTTCTTTCTGCACTCGGGTTCCATAGTCTAGGGTTCTATCTCAAAACCAATTGATAATGATAGGAGTACAGGATCTTTATTAAGTGATTGTGAGGCTTGTTTATTCCCGATGCGGGATAGTGTCTCAATAAAGGATGGCCTGAGCCTGATTGGTTGTATAACCGAAAGACAATGGAGAAACAACGAGCTTTGCCGATGGAGTGAGACACTCAAAGGGATACTATATCTTTTGCACATAGGTTGAATTTGCCGAAGAGACCAATGAGAAAGCTTGCATTTGCTCTAGGACTTATAGCGAGTCTGATACGGAGGATATGCAACATAAAAGAGGTAGGGGCAGGGTTAAATTCAAGCAGCCGGAACTTCATAAAAGATATGCCTCAATGGATTCTACAAGAGATGTTTTTGATGGGAAATATGAGGCCAAGATCATATTTTTAATAAAACATTTGGCTAAAACTCACCAGAAACTTTCCATTCAAAGGAAATTTTTTAATGATGAATTGTCATTACGCTCCTATATTGATAAAAACCGAAGACTCAAAAGGGCAGCAGCTTTTAAAGAGTTCGAAAAGGTATCCATTCACCAACAATCTTAATGATGAATTGTCTTATTTGGAATATTAGGGGAGTTGGTAACACGAAAACTATGGATTATCTTAAGATCTTAAAATCACAGCACCACCCTAAGATTTTGGTAACTTAAACCGATGATTCATGCGAATTGAATTCACAGAATTGCTAGAAAACTCAGATACGGAAATTGCCTTCAATGCGCTCCTATCAATGATCATATATGGATATTTTGGGAGGACAATGTTAGGGTTACTTTGGTTGAGGCCCACCTGCAAGCCTTTACCGTGGAGATCTCTCTTGTCAACTCAGTTTCTTGTCTTGCTTCGTTTGTTTATGCAAAGTGCACTCGAGGGGAGAGGAGCGAGCTTTGGGCTCATCTTCTTCGGTTACCTCATATTACCACCAAACCGTGGATAGTAGGTAGAGACTTTAACACTATTGTTCACTCTTCAGAGAGGATTGGGGTGGCATACCATGATCATAATAGCATTGATGAGTTTGTGAGCTTCATCAACACTGCTTGCCGATTTAGCGGACAGTAATTTCATGGGGAGTAAATTGATCACTTGGTGAGATTAGATCGAATTCTTGTTAACGGTGTCTTTAAAGCTGCACTCCCTTTGCTTTAGGTTTCTCATTCGGCTAGAACACAGTCGGATCACTCCCTTCTTCTCCTTGAATTAAAGGACTCTATGCGGATCAAAAACAGCTTCAAATTCCTCAAGATGTGGTGTGATCATACTGACTTCCAATCGTTTGTTGGCAGCCAATGGAGCAGACCCGTGAGTGGCTCTTCCATGTTCGTACTTCATAAAAAACTTCTTTATCTCAGGAAAGCTTTGAAACACTGGAATTAAAATCTTCGGACATATTAGAAGGAAGATTGATGCTAGTCAAGAGAATATTATTCCGTTAGAAGTTTCTTTACAACAAGCTTGGCATGATGGTACTTATGATAATCTTATGAGAATCAAAAAGGAATTAGAGCGGTTGGTTTCTTGGGATGCAGACTTGTTAAAACACAAGGCTAAAATCCAATGGTTAGAGGAAGGAGAAAAAAATACTTCGTTTTTTCATGCTACGATAAAAGAGAGAAGACAGCTTTCCCCAGTGAAGTTGAAACTGGAGGATGGCAGCTGGTGTACTAACGATTCTTCCACTGCCAACTCAAATCTTTTCGCCTCACAAGATTATGTGGTGGATGAAGACTTGTTTGCTCACTTCCCCGCTAATATTACTTCCTTGGATAATATTCAGATGAGCAGAATTCCAAACGAAGAGGAAATATGGCTAGCTGTGAAATCTCTTGGAGCTGATGGTGCTCCTGGTCCGGATGGGTTTTCAGGCTGTTTCTATCAGAATTGCCAGAATATTATAAAAGGGGAAGTGTGTGATATGGTTACAGATTTTTTTCAAAGGGTGCAAAATTGATAGAGGGGTTGCTTCCGCTTGTCTTGTTCTCATTCCCAAGGTAAAAGATCCTAATAACCTTAATGATTTGAGACCTATCAGCATGTGTAACTTTAGCGGCAAAATTATCTCAAAGATCTTGGCCTCTAGATTGGGTGATTTGCTTCTAAAACTCGTCTCTCTTGACCAGACTAGATTCATTAAAGGGAGGAATATACAGGAAAAATTGCTATTGCTCAGGTGATGGTTTTCCATATTGATCGAAAGGTGAGAGGGGGAAATATGATCCTAAAACGGATATGTCAAAAACTTATGATAGACTGGAATAGGGCTTTATGATAAGAACTATGCAGACCATGGGTTTTGATTCTAAAGTTGTGCAGCTTATCATCAACTCTCTCTCTCTCTCTCTCTCTCTCTCTCTCTCTCTCTCTCTC
>JAOTQG010128556.1:0-10043 GCA_025631175.1 Iris virginica
TCTTGGCCCTAGCTCGCGTGACTGGTCCTCGCAGCTGTGAAGAGCTCGCTGTTGTTTGCCTGGGCGACCACTCATCACTTTTGATCGTGCCCGGATGTTTACGATCCACAAGTTGACAGGATAGCAGCTCCAAATGTGAATTTCAGTTAACCTGTGATAAGAAAAAAACACCTAAATGGATGAGCAACGCGTAGGCCTCGCTCGTACGCTTCGGCGTGAGAGTAAGTAATCCGTAGGATTAAAGCTGGGAAATCCAAGTTAGCACTGGGAAGAACGTGAGAAGGATTGCTCACAGATGAATTTGTTTGCAATGAGTGCGTGTGTGCTTGTGGACAGCAATTCAGTATGTGAAATGTGGTTAGAGTGATTACCTTGATAAATGAGTCAAATGAGACGATTTATAGTTGATGAGGAGGGTGGCTCGAATGGATAACTCTGATGTTGGTGAGGTATTTCATGTAGCCGTTGTATGCAAATCCTTCCCTCCTTATTAGGAGGACTGTTAGTGATGTGGCCAAGCCACTTTGAATAAGAGAATACCTGATCTGGATCAGTTGGAGACATCCAAGGGATGTTTGACACGTATAGTGAACTATGTCTGCCTTGAGTACAAGTTAGGCTTGGCCGCCTTCCTTTAGACTCTTGGGGAGACTAGAGGCGGGCTAGATGAGCAGAACATGGCCGCCTTGAAGGCGGGAGGGTATTAGGCCGCCCGTAGGGCGGATGAGTGATGTTAAGCTGACGTAGGCCGGCTCCAATAATGAAACATGCAACCCGTAGGGCGTTTAACTTAGTTTGTCCTTTGGATGGTCACATGACCGCCCGTTGGACTAGTTCATGGCCGCCTATGTTGGCCGAGAAGAGATAAGTAGGATATCAGGAGTGGGCTTGCCCGTTGGGCCTTTCCTTTGATTAGAAATTGGATCTAGCACTTGGGCCAGAGTCCATCAACTTTCTATCTCTAGGAAAAGCATTTCCAAATTTAGATAAATCAAGCTTATTTTCCTTCTGTTATCAATCAATCCCATCATTTCTTTGATGAAAGATATGTGCATATTTGTATTGATGATTTTTAAAAATTATTTTTGATTTTTCAATTTTTTTTAATCGATTCCTATAATTTTTTTAACAATTATTATTTTAATAATTATAATTTTAAATTATAACTCAAAAGATCGCTCATCCAAAACTCACCCATCGATTGCATAACGGGGTTTAACATATTAACCCAAGAAGAGTACACCATCCTGAAGCTATGGTGTTATGAAAAATAAATTAAAATTTTATGAAACGACTTGAGTCAGATTCGGCACGAGAGGGATAATTTGGGATCGGTAATATTAATATGGGAAGTCGTTTGATAGAGATTATTAATATAAGATAGTATTATTAATAATTTGAAAGGATGTTTGATAGTAATTTATAACAATTATTAATTAATAAAAATAAATTCAAATTAAGCTCTAATATCCTCATTTACCCTTATTATTAATAGTTAGAAAGGGGATAATATTATTAAAGACCTCATTAATAGTAGCTCATTAATTATACTACTTATAACCTTAACTCATTAATTATACTACTTATACCCCTAATTTTCATGCCTCCCATATTACAATCGTTATATGAAGTGCTTAAGCATTCCTTACTCATGGAGTGTCTTAATGCACATAGACGTTATAAAATATGCACATAACATAATTACAATGCATATAACATAATTAACAATGCACATAAAGGTTATATGTGTATAATTTATAACTGTTATGTGTATTATGACACTTCCAGACACTCCGTATAATTTTCACCCATATTATACCCCAATACACTTGGTTAATTAATGATTTAATTTGATGACGTCTGTGATTGAAATTGTAGAGGAGGATCAGTAGCACGTTATCAATCTCTCTCTAATTTTGTTTATATCTCTCAAAAATCGTACGTTAATTTACCATTACTATAAAATGGAGCAAATATTATTCATTTTGCTTTAAAAAAAATTACACATTACTACAGTAAAACCTTAAAAAGCCACAGATTAACGACAACGTTAATGGTTAAACTAACAGAATACTGGGGAATTAAAAAAGCAACACTTGCGTACACACAGATATTCTGATCTGATGAGATCAAGGGACACCTTGGCGGTTGATGGTATCGGTTGTATAGGACTGCGGATTCTGAGAAGCACCAACAGGTGCGGCGGCACCGGAAGGAGTGGGTGCATCGGTACCACCGGCGCCACAACCAGTCTGGGGTTGCTGGTGACCTTCAGCGCCATAACCCTGCATCTTGTAATCCTCCAAATCCTTGTACTGCGTGTACGGACTGCTTTCTACTGGCAGCTCCTCCTCCCTCTTCTGATCTCCTCCTTTCCTTGCAGCCTGAGCTTGATCTTCACTTTTCTTCATTTTTTTCTCCTAATCTTTTTCTGCAATTGTCTTGGGTTGCTATTTATAATGTTGCTACTCACTGATCGCATTAATTAGGTTGCTCGCAGTTTTCTTTTTGACCTGCGTAGTTTCGCCGCGTGGTACCTGCACGTGGCAATCTTTCATATGAGGTGTAACGTGTAACGGAAAAAAAGGCAAATTATCTGTCACGCCCATTAGTTTATTATTGGCGTTGGAAACATAAACTAGCCACGTGGCCACGTCTCATGTCGGCACTAGCCAAGTGAGGCTAAGGGTGGATCACAAGTCTCATTTGAGATAATATGAGAATACGGAGAATACGAAAAATATTCGATCATATCTCAAATATCATACTCAAATATCATATATATCACTATATATCAAAATCACTTTCCATCTACTATTCTTATACATATACACTCACATAAATAAATTCAAACATTTTACATCACACTCTCTCTCCTCTTTTATTAATTCTCTCCTCACATTCAAACATTTCAAATCATATTTAAATATTATAAATTACATTCAACCTTTCACATCTAAGGGTAAAATATATATTTAAGCAAAAAAATCCATCTACTCTATTTACTGGATCTCATATTTTAAACAGTATCGTCTATCATAATTTATCACCATATTAGACTTGTGATCCAACCATAAAAATCCCGACGACAGAGTAATTGAGCTTCAAAAGCCCATGGACTCCTTGTGCAAAATCTACGGGCAATCTATGAGAGATACTAGTGGGCCTTGAGATTTTTTTACGGAAAAGGGCTCCATATGAGCTTCAAGTTAACCCAGTATGTATTAAGTTGTTTAGGCCGGCCCATATAGCTCAAACCTTAACTATTAGAAGCCCATGATAATCCCAAATGCTCCCAGCCACAACACAAGCTTATGGGCTTTGCAAGTTACATCTCCGCTTACCGCAAATTATATGAAACAACTAGGTGCTCCTAGCAAGAAGCGCTCGAAATACAATATTTATTTTAATACGTTGTTTGTTTATTTTTTATAATTAAATATTTATTTTATTGTTCTTACTGTTATTGTTGATTTTCAGTAACAATGATAAAAATGAACATTTAGTTTAAGAAAATTAACAAACAACATAATAAAATGAATATTTTATCTCATGTGCTCGTAGCAAGGAACACCTAGGTGCTCCGTATACCATCCGCTCCTCTTACCATTGTTCATATTTGTATAATTACTCTGGCATTTGAATCAACATGCTCAATTATTGTACTCAGATCATATGCTTGGAACATGAAGACATTTGCAATAGCCACTCTTAATCAAAAATAGAATCTTCTCATTAAATTGTGCTATCTTTACTCAATATACTTTACTCTCACAGTTCAAAAATTTTCAAGGTTTATTTTCTTTTGGTGTAGTGGTAATGCACATGTTTTGTCTATGCTCCACACCAGTTTGTAGATTCAGTTTTTATCAAATTTCTCTTTTGTCCTTTGCATAGGTCCATGATCCTTCAGACAGATTTTAAGAGATGAAAACCTTAAATTAATCGAAATTCATGAAACAAATTCTTGTTGAAGTAACTGTACACTGGGGAAGAGAACATCCCTCCAAATTTTGGACATTTTCCTTGTTCCCTTCCTCAGAGAACATTTAACAAACACTAAAAACCAGCTTGCAGGTTTTCTACGGCACAACTTTTAGAACAACAATCATCTGTAAAATTACAATTAAAAACTTAATCAAACAACTAGCCACTAAGGCACTAACCACTATGTCCAACTAATTGCGACAGGACTTCCCACAACATGCTTCCCATCCGACCACTCGATCCGCCCAAACACATTTGTATTCGACGGCATTGATCCCGCCGTGAATGTCACCGTATAAGATTTCTTCTCATTCGTTTTATCAAAAGTCAGTGATGCTGGCTCAACTGAAATCTTAACGTCGCTGCTTTCGGTAGATATCGACACTTTGTATGTTGCAGCTGAACCCACATTAGTCAGTGTTCTAGTGTGTTTCACCACGGTTGCGACGCCACTATTGCCGCCGTTCCCACCACCCATAACGGCGGACTGTAGTGAAACCGAAAATGAAGGGTAGTTTAGATCCTTAATACTGTATTTCTTCGTAGAGTCGCACGAGAAATTCCGTTTTGCTACGGTAGTGATTTGTGATGCTGTGTAGTTCAACGCGCAGAGGAAATCAAGATAGTCTTCCGATGTCAAATCGTAGACGAGTCCTGGATCAAGGGCTGTTACAGGATCCACGTGTCCTGCACCGTGATCAAACGGCGTTGATGGTTTCCCGGTTGCAAGATCTTGAATCTTGTTGCCATTTTTGTACGCCGTGTACGCGGTCGTCATGAGAGCCGACCTGATCGCGGCTGGGCTCCAATCGGGGTGAGCCGCCTTGAGCAGCGCGGCGAGACCGCTCACATGTGGGCACGACATTGATGTACCGGAGATTATATTGAAAGGCACTCGCCTCGTGTCCTCCGGCAACCCTGTAGGTCCCACGGATCCTGCCCACGCCGCTAAGATGTTGACACCTGGCGCGATGATATCGGGTTTTAGGATTTCCGGCGTGAGGGAGTTGGGACCTCGTGAACTAAATGCTGCTACCACGGGTGACGGCTGGATCCCAACCTTCGTTCCGGCGAATGTAATTGTGGCCGTTGGATTAGACTCTGAGAATAAATATTTCTTTATTGCATCCCCTGCTATCTGACCCACGGTAGTGGCGGGTAATAAGTGGGCATCAGCCACCAGCTCTTCGCCGTTAGCGGCGGTGTTTGCCAAAACCATCCCAGCCCCACCCGCAGCTTTTACCACCGCACCCTTTTGAACTCTTGCATTTAACCCACGGTCACAAAGCACAATTTTACCACTCACCTGTTCAGGTATCAATGTCCCCGACATACAAAGATTGCCGCTGGTAGAATTACTTACGTTTCCGGCGTAAACAAATGGCAGCATCTTATTGGGTAGCACGTCTTTTCCCTTGTACAGTGACACACCGGAGAAATTCAACCCATTTCCTAAACTCGCAATCGCGGGGAAATCACGGTCTAAAGTCCCAGCACCGACAGTTGTGATCCACGGTGACAGGTTGGACAAGCTGAACGAACTAGGCCCCGCATTACCAGCGGAGCACGAGACTAAAATGCCCTTCTCCATCGCCGCAAACGCTCCAATAGCTACGCTGTCACGATAATAATCCGACGTGCCACCGCCGAGAGAAAGCGACATGACATTAACGCCGTCGTCAATAGCCTTATCCATGGCCGCTAGAATATCGGAGCTAAAGCACCCACCAATCCAGCAAACCTTGTACACAGCCACGCGTGCCTGTGGGGCCATCCCACGAGCCGATCCAGCTGCGTAACCTAACAAACTAGCGCCGGTTACCACAGAACCGGCGGCTGTTGATGACGTGTGCGTTCCATGACCATCGTCGTCGCGTGGTGACTTTGACTCCTTCGATTCATCGATGGGACCCAGCGCTGATTCGTAGCCGCTGGAGAAGTACCTTGCTCCGATTAGTTTTTTGTTACAGTTGGATGAGCTAAAATTTGTACCCAATTGGCACACTCCTTTCCACGAATCCGGTATGGCCCCAAGACCGGTATCGTCAAAGCTTTTAGACTCGGGCCAGACGCCCGTGTCAAGAACCCCCACTATGACGTCACTCGCAGTGTCCGAGGTTGGGAACAGGTTCGCGTTCTGGTCAAGACCCAGAAACTCGGGAGTTCTGGTGGTGTGTAGCTCGTATCTTAACTCCGGCAAGACGGAGAGGATCCCGGGCTGGGCCTCGAGCGATTCTGCTTCTTGGGCCGTCAATCTGGTGGAAAATCCGTGAAGGACGTTGGTGTAGGTGTAGAGCATCTGAGCCGACTCGGACACCGATTTGAGTGACGAGTCGTACCAGTGAGTATGGTCGTCATAACTAGCAGGCATTTGTGATTTGGCCATATGAACTATGTACGTCTTTTTAGTCTGGTTCTGCTTCACAGGAGCTGCTGCCACGGACAGGTGGCACAGACCCAGAAGGAGGAGAAAAATGGGTACAACTAATCTAACCATGCTAAAGTATTGATTTTTCTCCATGACTGTAAAAATGATAATGGAGATGGAACTATGGATCGAAGCAATGGGGATGGTAACACATTATATAGGGAATGAGAGTGAAGGAACAGCTGGTGGAGGTGTGTGGAACCATGCAAAACAATTTAGAAATAGAGAGAGGTGAGGGAGAGAGGAGAGGAGAGGTGAGGGTAGGGACAGTGTGGGAGTTGTCTGGTTATGTGAATGATTGCTTTAAAACAAAAAGGCAATACAGCTTAGGAAAGAGAAATTTGGAGAGAGAGAGAGAGAGAGAGGTGGTGTAATATTATTGTGGTATACAAGTTAAGCTTTCGTCACGTGTTTGCCCCGGCTTTTATCCATGAAAACTCCTCCTTTTTCAAGATTCTCTCTATCTCTGGGCAATTTTTTATTTTTTTTTATTTTGGGCTTTGGCTGTGCGTCGGTACAACAATACAAATTGATCATTTCCGAGTCAAGTTTCTTGAAACAGAAGGAGAGGATAAAGCCATGGGAATTGAGCATAATGGGAAAGCTGCGGGAGGAGCAAGGACAGACGAGTGGACTGTCTAACCATCTTTATCCGGCCGGGTCAGAAATTTGGGGTGTGGGCACATATCATCCCACCACCCTTTGTTTATGCTTTTTTTGGATACTTCATCCGCCGTAGGATTAATTATCAAAATGTTACAAGTGCAAGTTCATTAATCTTAATCAAAAATAAAATAAAATAAAATGTATTTCAATTCTTTTACAAATGACTTTTATTTACAAAAAATTTTTGGATCCATTTCCATTTTCAATTTAATTATAATTCTTGTATACAAAATAATGTGCAAGAGTGTGGGTGTGTAGTGGTGTATTGTGAGTAGGGATGACAATTTCTCATAATTCAATCCGAACCCGATGATGCCCCGCCCAAAAAAATCCGATATTTTCATAATTTTTTTAATACCCGATCGGATTAGGGGTGAGTTCGGGTTTAGGTTCTACTCCGCCCATAACCCGTCCCTCCCCGAATAGTGTTATGTCTATTTTTTTAAAAAAATATGTACATAGTATATATTGAAAAGGGAATATTTTATACTTTGAGTGGTTAAATTGAATTAGAATTATAACAAAAATTAAAAAGAATTGATTTTGAATTTAAATTATAAAAAATTTAAGATTTTATTAATGTGGACGAGGCGGGTCGGATCGGGTCCGGGTCTTTATAATTGCGGGCCGGGGCGGGGTTCCGGACGGGGTGTGAAAAGGTCGGATCGAGTTCGGTTTTGAAGATACCCCCTGCCCCTAACCCGCCCCGTTGCCATCCCTAATTGTGAGGTTGTTTGTTGTACGTGGGTGATAGAGAAGGTGTGAAAAAGGTAGGTGTAAAGAGCGTGCCTTTTTATCTCGATTGTCGAATTTATTACTATTCACGAAATTGCTCATAACTGAGCACATTTATACCATAAATATTTATTTTTCAATTAATTTACATTAAACTACTTACCTTTAATTTATTCGAATTAACAAATTTTATTTTGCCTTAATTTAT
This sequence comes from Iris virginica, assembly GCA_025631175.1. Classification (NCBI taxonomy): domain Eukaryota; kingdom Viridiplantae; phylum Streptophyta; class Magnoliopsida; order Asparagales; family Iridaceae; genus Iris; species Iris virginica. The sequence continues at coordinate 8,025 of JAOTQG010128556.1, forward strand.
AAGCAAATAGAAAAATTATTGATACGAGGGAATAATAAATACTCGAAGTGAGACAAAGGAAAGTAACGCAAAACAAAGAAGAAGCAACACAATGTGCATTGATGCTTGTAGAGGACTAGTCACGGGTAAGAAAGAAAGAAAGAGAGTAATGTAAGTAGTGTGGTTACCAGCTGAGTTTGAGTGAGTGATTAAAGCTGGGTGGAGTGGGAGATGTGGAAGTTCTACCCGCCAACCAACTTACCTTTTTCTTCCGCTTCCCTCCAAATTATCTTAACCGCCGAATTTTCATCTCTCGTTGTCCCTCATATTCGCTGCAAATTATATTAAGCATATATGCGTTTAATGTAAGGAGCACCATTAAAATAAGTTAATTACATTCTTTATTTGAGCGCGTGAGTTAAGGAAAAAAAATACTCCCTCCGGTTCAAGATAGTTGACCTCTTGAAAACAAAATTTTATTTCAAAATAGTTGATGTTTACGATAAATTAATAATGTAAAAGGATTATAACCTTCAAATTTTAATTGATACTTATATAACGGGCATTGAAATTCAAAACCGCTCCATAAATTTGAGGTCGATGATGGCCTATGAATGTTGTGCAATTTGAGGCCCAAAGTAACCCCCCCTTCCCCCTTATCCAACAAACTATCCCTTTTTTTCACATTTGTTCACACTTTCTTCATTTTCCAATTTAATTTTTTGTTTTTGTTTTTCGTTTGATATAAGTAGTTTTATTTGTTTTTCATGAATTTCACTTCCCCTTTTTGAGGAAAATAACATATTTTTGTATATAGTCAAAGTGATATTAGAGGAGGGGTGGGGAGTATAATTTTAATATAATTAGATACGGTATAAACATATAAAATTTCCTTTTGCTACACTTATCTTGAGTCTATTTTTTTTATTATTTGATGATAATATAATATTAAAAAAAAAACATTACATGCAAAATCAATGTTCTTTCTCCAAGTATATTAATATTATTTAAATTGGGACCGAAATAAACAATATATATGCTTCTTGGGCATCACATGCCTACATAATGACTGGAATTATATATCGTTTTGTGACTGTGGCATAATAATATTACATTATCTAGATTGAAATTTAGAGGTCCGAGATCCCTTCCCTTATAAACGTAAAAATCATTGCAAATTGACAAACTACATGATCATATTATATGGATGGGAACCTTCCCCTCCAGCAGTCCTTTTTTTATTTTATTTTTTAAATTTAATTAATAGAAAAATGGTGCTCTATCCCATTCCAACTAACTAGGTTGTACGCATCTAAAATAATTTATAATTTTTTTTTTCAAACCTTGAATAATTCATGAAAAATATTAGTATTTCTCACTACTCATTTGACCCCTACAATTTGGAACACAAGACTCAAAACTTGATTTCTCTTTTCTTTTTATTATTTAAATTTTGAGGTAACACGAGAAGATCATATCGACCCTGACATTTCAACCCCACCGATAAATTCATCTAAAAGCTTAAGTTATTAAAAAGAGTCAAATTAATATATATATATATATATATATATTTATGTGATGCTTTTAACAAATTGAGCTACGATTTCTTCGCTATGGTTCAATAATTCAACTTAATGGTTTAAGACATGCGGAATCAAATGAAATGATTTTGTGGATTATGGAGTAGTACTAAACCCAATCTTATACGTCTCCACCCAAAACCAGATGTGTTTGGTCCACCTTGGCTTGAATCGTTAGGGATTGTTTGGATATTAAAGAATATAGGTGAAAATGATATTCTTGTTATTGCCTGAGTGTCTTTTTTTAAATATATGGCTGAGATAGTAGTAGAAAAATTGTGGCTGCCTTTGATAAGATGGAAGACGTTGCATTCTTGACCTCTACAGAGGGATTAGTATTTCCAATTCTTGGTACCCATTTTTGTTTAATAAATGATTTCTTCACCAACGGGGTTGGTCCAAGTGGTAAGCGGCTTGGATTCGCTTAAGGGAGGTCTCGAGTTCGAGTCTCACCGTATGC
>JAOTQG010128567.1:0-10042 GCA_025631175.1 Iris virginica
GTCAGGAACTACTTGCTTCCATCCTCATAGGATTCATATGTATCTAGATCCCAATAGATACAAATATGACTACTCAATTAGGCTGCATAATCAGTTCTTTGGGAAACTACCAAACTGATAAGGTAGCGAACTTCTCATCATAATCAATCACAGGGTATTTGAGAAGAGTATTGCGCCAAGAGATATGTGGTCTCATTCTTCTCATTGTGTTTCCTTGCATAGACCATTAACTGTGGGAAGACGATAATCAAACACTTATCGCAAAGGAATACGAACTAATCCTATATTGATATTTCCCTTTTGATCAGTCACCTCAACATTGGCATTCCTCAACGGAGTTAATTCTACGTTGGTACTCATCAATGGAGTGCGGTTCGATTCATCGCTATAGTTTTGATCTTCGGTAGCTACCATAAATCATAAATGTTTCATCGATGATAATCTCAATTTCAATTCCACATCATCGCTATAGTTTTGATCTTTGCATGCATAGTGTATGGATATAGGCATTCGAGGCATCCCCCAAATGTTGTCTTCCAAGACAACTCCATAACTCGGATCCGATATTGATATTGTGAGATGGATCGAAAGAAAAGCGATGCTAGCTATGCTAGAAGGATTTAGGTGTGCCGTATCATCCACTTCTGGGATGTGAATCCTTCGAACCGACTTTTCTCCCCCTCAACCAGGCAAAAAGAAAATGACTGATTAACTGTCAGTGTACCATATCACCGCGTACCCTTATAGGGACATCAATACAAACTTCTGGTTGTGCGATGCGTTCTTCAGGAACTACCGTGATTCCTTGCAGGCGTATATGCAGCAAGTATCCATGATCATGTCACTCGAGCTCATCTACAAGAATGAGTCTGACATCAATATCAGAGTAAGCGCGCCTCATTGTCACATGGGCAGTAGCAGGGATCATGATGAGACAAGGTGAGGTCGTACCACACTAAGTCACGCCGTTCAATAAGAACATAGGTATAGACGTTCAATCCTCTCCCTAACGGTGGAAAGTGTTGTCTCATTAGAGTGGCATTCTGCAAAAAATATGCAGTAAGGATAGCCTATCAAGGTGGATGGTGACTGATTTCGATAAAATGATCATCCAATGTTGAGACCACAACTCGGTACGTTGGGCAGTGCAATCGGCACACAAACTGCTAACCTCAAGTTCTTGGAAAGATGCAAGCCATGGTGCATAAGGTTGGGTAGCAGTTGACCTCAACGGGACCAATGATGGGTGCATATAATGTTTACTCTGTCCGATTCAGAAAGAGGACTTGGTGCGCATTACCAAAGTCTATGTAATTTCTTGCAACTCATCTCTGTATGATAGGAACATCCCAAGTGTTCCATAATCAATCCAACAACGATATGAGCAATTCGTGCTGAGAACGTGTTGTGAAATAGATCCTGTTAGATTGATGAACAAACGAAATTAGCAATAATCGTAGGAAGAAAGAACGTAAAATAATAACACAGAGAGTTTAGGTGAGAGAGTGGAGTCGTATTCTCATTCATCTGATGGGGGAATCCCTATCAATAAATAGGGAACCTAGGATTACAACTTACACAAATGACTCTGTACTATGGAATCTATTAGAAATAGCCATCCATCTTTAAGATGTTTACAACATCCTCTTATTTATATGACATACTAATAATCTGCGGTTGTGAATTATTTATTTATTTATTTTACATTTTGATTGATTAATAATATTTTAGTATATGCATTTTTAGGTTTTAATTTAAAGTGGCACTGAATGTTACTTTTTTGTTGGGCCATTTAATATTCTAAATTAATTATCATTAAAATATAATAAACAAATGAGCTTAGACAACATATGCTCATAGAAAAATAAACTTATAAAAAACAAATGAACTTAGACAACATATGCTCATAGAAAAATATGTTCATCTTAATAGTAATTTGCTAATAATAATCAATTAATATAATAATAATAATATTTAAATATAAATTGATGATCTATTACAAAAATTAGGTTTAATTAAAATATAATATAAAAAAAGAAATCCGTACAACTTTTATTTGATCATAACAAGCCCTGTCCTTCCTTGCTTGAGTTAAACGCGAACTCAACGACACAAATTAAAAGTGAAAGATGAGTTTTCAATTAAAAACAAATTGAGTAATGAATTTTGAAGAGAAATTAATTTAACGTACATACATTACATACAGAATGCAATGGGTGAATGATATTATTAATTTATACTTTGTCGTCATTAAAAAAAAAGAAAAAATCAATCAAATCATAAGTTGTTTACACAAGAAATCCAAAGTAAGCAACCAATATGAAGTAGAGAGGAATTTAATACTAATAATATAACTACACACACTACAACTTTCACATTGAAAGATAACTACAAAGATTTGGGGACAACTTCGTAAATGGACTTTTAAATTTTTCGATTTCTACAGATAGTCCCTCTACTTTAGACTTGATCAATTTTGGTCCAAATTTAAAAAAAAGGGCCGATTTTGATCCCTTTTCTTCCTTTTATTTTATAATTAAGCAATCTACAAAAAAAACAATGCCAAATTTTCTTCCTTTTATTTTCTTTTCTTTTCATATTCAGACAGACCTTGCTTAGCAACCCACCCACCATTCCAATCAATACAATACAAATATACAATACAATACAATACAATATAATACAATACAATGTGCTCAGCTTAGTCTCCTTCATTGAATTGAAAAGTAGTAGCAGTATTTTCTTTTTCTTCTTTCTTTCTTTTTTTTAATAGAAAAAGATAAGACTCACAGCTAATTAATTCACCAAATTGCCAACCGGACAAATCTTTCTTTTTGAAACATTTCAACATCATACGCCCCATTATTTTTTGTGACAGCCCAACTATTTTCACATTATGGTAATGAAAACAAATATGAACAAGAAAAACAAAATGTCAATGATGAGCTTCCGTATAGAGAAATTCAACCAATCCTCATTGTCTGCGATTAAACACACACACACACACACACTATTCTCTTTAAATACTCTCGTCTTATCACAACTCCTAATCACCTTCAAGAACTATTCAAACACTTTCCCTTAGCTTACATACAAAAATTTATCCATGGCATCAATTGACGCCCAAGAAAAGGGATATGCACCACCGGAGGCTATAGTTCCGGGGCCGGAAAAGCACACGACACCACCACCGGAAGTGCCGGTGGCATCGAAGAAAGGTGCATGCACCAGCTACGTGGCGGCTGACGTAGTCTTGAGGGTTCTTTTGTTCGGAGCAAGTCTGGCATCCGTGGTTGTCATGGTTACTGGCAACCAAACCGTGTTGGTACCTGTTTCGCTTTTCCCCTTACTCGTACTACCGATACCATCAAAATTCAATTACTCGCCAGCTTTCATGTAAGTTACCCAAACCGAACATGTGTGTGTGAGTGTTTATCTAGTGTGCATATGTCTGTACATGTACATGCAGATTGAAATATCATGCATGATACTTAGAAAAGAGAGAGTGTGTGTGTGTGTGTGTGAGTGTGTGTGTGTGTGTGAATTTATATCATAAAATGCATGGTTGGCAAGTAATGTTATCGTAGTCAGGTATACTGAAAACATCAACCTCTCTAACGGATGAAAGAAGTATCTTTCCAAACTTAACAAAGATAAGCTATTTTGCCTACCCATATCTCTGTTTTGCAACACAATACTGGATCACGTTAGAACTGTACGATTGCAACGTACAAACATAAAGACATACAGTACGACTGCACAAAAACCATTTCCTAATGGAGTCGACCACAAATCAGATAAACTCTGCAGTGTCTATAAGCACTTGAAAATCTGCATGCACATACTTGTGTTTAGATTACTCTGCTGGTTTTCATTTCATTTACTAACAAACATCTAGATGGCATCTGAACAAAGACGCGTGATCTGAAATCTGTAGAATTAGCATTATTTAAAAGAGAGCCTCCAAGAATAAGTTGAGAGCAGAAGTCATAAACTAATAGAGTAGAGCAGAAGTCATAAACATCTAGATGCACTTACAGAAGTATGTGCATTTATGTAATTAGGTAGATTGATTTCTTTCGCAAATGCAAGACGGTTGCATAAAAATCCTCCCTGCAGATATATTCTTAGGAAGAAGACAAACTCGGTTCATTGATGAATGATTGATATAAAACAATTAAAAATAAGAAATTATCATTAGTGTTTTACGCATTTATTAAAGCTCGTAAGCCACCTCAATATTAAATTACCTGAATGATTTGGGTATAGAACGAAAAGTCTTGTTTAGGCCATAGAAGAAATAGACATATATACACACACACAAAGATATATATATATACACATATATAATAATTCGTGTGTGTGTGTGTAGGGTCAAAATGACCATAAATTTAACTTTAAAGACCTACCTCTGTAAGAAGCTGGAAACAGAGTATTTATATAGACCAGATCTTTCAACACCTACTACAATAAGAAGCTAAGAACAGACAAATTTGCACTTTTCACACAATCTTAAACAACCTAATCACACCCTCCACCCCAAAATGCATCACTTTTTGTTCTTGATAAAGACAAAAAGGGTCGCTCATTTTTGGATGGAGGGAGTACTAATTTTCATTGCCTATGATTGAAGAAGAGGGTCTTGGGAGGTGGTTTTGGGTGGGGGAGTTGGAATGTTGATTAAGTTACATGGTTAGGTCACTAGGTGTAATTAACCGGAATTTGGAGTAAAATATGTCCTGAAAGAAAAGGGTACTAAAAGATCTAATACAATTTTGGTTTAATGTAATGAAATGAATGAATTTTTTGTAAATCTAACTGTAAATGAAAATTCATCATACAGTTACTTGGTAGCAGCACTCTCAGTATGTTGCCTATACAGCATCATTACCGGGCTCTTATCCTTGTACGCCCTCGTAAAGCCAGGTCGCTTATCAAAGCTGGTCTTCCATTTCGTGATCTTTGACGTGGTAAGCTGTTAAACTAGTACTTCATTCATGAAATCTGATTTTTAACTTGCTGCACGTAGCAATATTTCTAACCTACATTGGCTATGGTGCAGCTACTTTTGGGTATAGTAGCCGCAGCAACAGGAACAGCAGGTGGAGTGGCTTATATTGGACTCAAAGGCAACTCTCATTCACGATATGCAAAGATTTGCAACACATATGATTCCTTCTGCAGACACTTGGGAGCCTCTATTGCAATGTCGCTCGTAGCCTCTATTGTGCTCCTATTGCTATCTTGGCTCAACGTCTACACACTTTCCAAGAAGATCCCCAAGTAATTCTGATGTTTAGGCAGCGTAACTAATTCCAGTCACCTATGTTTTTTTCTTTGAATCAATATGTGAAGAGTGAGTGTTAGTGATTTAAATGTTCAGATGTGTGATTGAGTTTTCTTGTAGTTATATGTAAATTCACTTTCGTGATTTAGGGCTTTGATTTACAACAGTACATTCTACAATGCGTTTACGCTTCAGTAGCAATTGGTTTAAGGGTTCGTTGACTCCAAAAATATTAATGTTTGATGCTGAGACTATCACATAACTCCAAATTCATAAAACTATATTCTCGTACCCGACTTTCACAGCTGATGAATGTATGGCAATGAGGAAGAATCTACAATAAGATGCCTAAATCAAGTTCAACGACAAAACACCCTAATTTATATTCCTGTCATCAACAAATACCGTTTTTGCAGTTCATGCTAATTAACTCATATTATATTGGTCCTTTACAGAAGAAGAATGAATGAAATAAACTAAACATGTAGCTAAGAGGGTCATCAAAAATGGCTCCTGAACATATTTTGGGAAGTGAAAAGATCAGGTGGAAATGAGGCAATCTATCCATCCCTTTTTCAATTTTTTTTCCTCATCGACTTTCCAAATAGCTGAATTACGAAAAGAAGCAGGAGGCTCCACATTACGAAATATCCAAGTATATGGGTCATCAGACACAGACGGTTCTTACTAAATTAGCCGATTTAAATATTGAAGTGAGCCGCAGAGAAAAGCGAGGACAGAGCATCATAGCCCTGAAAGATGAATGGATCGGAAAAATATGAAACGAAAATAACCAAAATTGAAACCCCTGTTATAGCTACCTCAAAGTGACAGACCTTATTAACCAGAGTTCCACGTAATGGAATGGAAACTAACTTAGCAACCTATTCACTCCCCATCTGCTCTTAATGGTCTTACCCAACCCTTAATATTTTTATTAATTAGAGCTTACAAATAATAGAGATGGCTTAAAAAATCAATTGCAAGTGAAGGGAGATATCTTCAACAAGATAATAGTTTCTCTCCAATGTCCTTGACGGGACAGGAACCCCATCTACTTTAACCTGACAAAAAGTTGCATACCACCAACCCATATATTGGATGAACAATATTGGTTTCTTTGAAGGAGGTGGCAACTATAATGATAAATCAGGATACCACAAGTCTACAACACCAAGGACTTCTATATTCAACACACACAAAGACACATTATTTTTTCTTTGTCAGCACCTTTGAAGAAACAATAATCCACATATAATGACAATTTCCATTTGAAGATGGTGATAGATACCTGCCTCACAACAAATGGTAATCTTAAGATCAGAACTCGTGGGAATGGACAACGCAGAATGGAGAATGTTGGTCAATATGAAACATTAGTTTCTTAGCACATTTAACTGTTAAAATTATATCTTCTCGGACAGATGAAGTAGCAAGGTAGAGAACTTAATTCCCAAGAAAAGTGGAGTCGTCTAGGCCAATTGTGTTAAATAATTCTCCAAAGAAGGAACAGGTAACAGTACATAGTTTTAAACCAAAAAAAGGTTTTCCTTTTAAGGGATCTACAAAGAATCTGGCTGATGTTATATGATAACAGGTGCACCACCCATGTGCATCGGATAGAGAACATGCAAGGTGAAGAAGTCAATGGTGTTCAGCTATATTAATGATGCAGGTACATAACACATAGAGTTACTGATACGAGATATTTATGGACATTGCTGTACACTTCTTTAAGAAGTAACATTCTATATTGATGATCATGTATGACAGCAATACCGTAACTTAAATAGTCACTAAATACTGGTGATAATGAAAGAGCTTGCAATTGGCTTCAACTATACTCCACATAATTCCTCAATTAGGTTTTCACACGATAGTACAGAAAATAAGGTGGGTACTTTCAGTACTTCAACTATACTCCACATAATTCCTCAATTTTTCAGATTGAAGTTCTCCAAGATAATATCAACTCCTCAATTCAACTTGCCTTCATTCCAATTCGCAGTCTCAGCTACATGAATCCCCTTGTACCATATTATTAGGAATTTGACAAAGTTCAACTATGGTTGCCATGCTAACAAACGCAACCCTCTCCCTCTATCTAGGCCTGGAACTAGCTGTGTAGAAGTACGACCATAGACATGTGACAGGCAGATTTCACTCGAGATAACTATCCAAATTCTAAGAATTTACTAATGCTGCATAAATTTCAGACTGCTAACTGCGAGAAGTTCAGTCAGTAAGTCCTCAGAATTTTAGGCACAATTCAATCACGTTTAGGCAAGTTTGTGCAACAAGGATAAGTAGATACAATTATACCCAAGCAGATAGTAGACATCACAAATGTGAACCCATATACAAACAGATTACCATTTCGTAAAGGTACACAATATACAATTCATACTAACATGAACCAAAAGAGAAAAAACTGCATACCTTAAGCGAAAAGCAGGTGGCTCAAATTGAGCGTTCCAATTACAAGCTTCTCCAAAACAAAAAACGTCTAGAATATCGTTTGCTCTCCCAATTCCTGACCAGCCATACCTTCCCTGAGTACTCTTTGAAAGAATTCCTCCAAGGTCTCCGTGCCGTAACTGGGTGTTTGTTCAGCACTGTATTCGCCAGTCTCGGGATCCAAAACCAACATGCTCTCTGCTGCATAATACCTTCCAATTTTTCCAAACTCAGCAGCATCTTCCATTGAAGGAAATATTTTCACTAGAAAATCAAGAACCCCAATTGTGAAATCCATTATCTCAATTGGAACTTTAATAAAATTGGGTTTCTTTCCGGCAAGTCTAAACAACATCTCCCCTTGCTCCAATGGTGTCAAAGCCTTCCCTGGACCACCAATCGGCAAAACCTGGTTAACTTTATCCTCACTTAGCACACAGTCGGAAATAAACGAAGCCAAATCCGGCTCACTAATCGGCTTACAAGCACACAATTTCCCATCCCCAAACATCACATATGGTTTCCCATCTTTAACCAAATCAACCTGTCCACCCAAACTCTTGAAAAATGCCGTCGGCCTAACAATACTATAAGTAAACCCATCACCCTTCTCAGCTTCATTCATCAAGTCTGCCTCAAATTTCAACTTGGCACGCTGAAATTCAAGGAGGGGCTTTTGCACACAAATTGCAGACAGCAACACAAAATGTGAAGCCCCAAACTCCTTACCAACAACAAGACTATTCTTTGTTGCCTCATAATCAATCTTCCAAGAGTCTTTCACACCGCCAGAGCGGCTAGCGAGGCAAGACACAACAACATCAACAGAAACCCCTAAATTCCCCAAACTTTTCCTTAAAGAATCCAATTGGGTAACATCAGAAAAGCACACGTTAGCCCCATTCAACTGTTGCAGTGTCTCATCTTTACTGTATTTACCCTTAATCCCACTTTTCTCTCTAGAAACAGCAATAACATTGAACCCTCTATTGACTAACTCCTTCACTACAAATTTGCCAATGTACCCAGTTGAGCCAACAACCAGAACATTAATATCTTTTGGGTTTTTGCTTCTAAATGAAGCTTCCGGGGTTTCAACAGCAGATGTGGCAGAAGCAGTTACAAAATTGAGTCTTTGTTTCCTAATAACAGATGAATATAAAGGAAAAGAAGCCAATGGTAATGAGCTTACTTGAATTTTATTGAAGCAATGTGAAGCAAGAAGATTCTTGAAGCTTTGTGCTTTAGGTGAGTGGAGTGTGAAGCCATTGAAGGGTGCAGAAATGGACATGGCTTCCTTCAGTGCAAAAAGAGTTGATGGTGTGAAAGTGCTGGTTTCGGGGCCATTCTGATGGGAAGTTGGTAAGAAGAATCAAAATGATTGGTGGGTGTTAAGTTGCAGTGGATTTCAGCCCTGAGTTAGGAAATCTTGAGACGAGTTTTTCACCACTGTATCTTTTTTTTTTTTGGTCCAGCCACGGGTGTCCGGCCACTGGCCGACTAATCCTGTTCGAGGCGGGTCCCGGGGTAAAGGTTTTAAACCTCTCCCAACGTAGTTGCGGGGAATCGAACCTTAGTCCGTCCTTCTAAATGCAGCCCCTGGCACCACTGCAACAACTGCTCGTTGATTCACCACTGTATCTGTGTATGTGAATACGAGTAGAACATTTTATGGATCAAAATTGGGTTTCATTTATAAGTACTTCACCTCGTGTCCAACAAGTAAGGTGTTTGGGCCAATCAGTTCTTGGACCCATATTTTTCTTAAAATTTTGGATTGTTTTTTTAATGGAAGAAATCAAAATAATGAGTGTTAAAAAAATAAAATCAATAACTTCATTTAAAAAAAAAACTAAAAACTTGTACTCCTTGTTGACATAAATTTGGTTTGGAAAAAAATAATTTCAATTTACTGAGATGGATGGGAATTGTGGGAAAAAAATAAAGTCATAACTAAAGAAGCTCGTATTTTGGGTTTTGGTAATAATGGCCACAAACATTGAATTAGGATGGTGCTGAATAACACCCCTAAATTTCTCTTTACTGTTAATTTTATACCATAAATACCCTTTACTCCAAAAAATCCTTCTTGAATGCATGCTCAAGATAGGCAGTATTTCAACAGTTTTTTTTTTTTCTTTTTTTCAATTTCCCAAATGAGAAATCCTAAAAATCCATAAACAATCAACCCATACATCCTGTCTTGCATCACTCTCTTTTGAAGATTATATGGCTTCCAATTCTCATCATGATCATCTTTATTCAGGGTGACATACTGATGACTTTTCGTCAAATCAA